>MNCI01033814.1:326754-370037 GCA_015680685.1 Gnetum montanum | reverse complement strand
TAGACTAAGTGCCTACACACCTCATGGAACACTTAAGGTTAATTATTCGTTGTCTTCCCAGACTTACTTGTAGTTGTCACAGTTGTATGGTTAAGTAAGTCTGAGGTATATGATTTTTATGTCTTTTCTATTTTATCTCCTATGGTGATAAGGTGAAGGGTTGAAGAGACTAATTACTAACTTTAACTAACTAACTAAGTCTGAATTAACCTATTTTCAGCATCCGTTCCCACTTACCGTTCACACCCTGAACCAATGCAACCTTGGTTACCAAACGCTAGTCATTGCTGGGATCACCAAGCATAACGCACGTGCTTGAAGCGGTCGTACTGAGGCACTTAACTAGAAGAGAAGGGTTGAGAGAGATTTAATAACTAATAAAGCAATTAAATGATAAATAGTAAATAAAAATAAATAAAATCCTATTTAGCCTATTCCATGCACTGCAAGGTTTATCCAAGAAGTTCGTCTTATTTCTGTACACAAACATGTGTTCAAGTACAATATTTGCTCGAATAAAGATCTGTTCACTTTGGAGCTCCTACTGTGGGCACATGGAAAATATTCTATCTCTAGAGGGATCAAACTTCCAAAGTTTCACTATGGTCTATGCCTAGGATGAGAAATAAGGGAGAGCTACCTCTTATTTATAGAACTAGCGGCAGACCGTGATATCGTGGGGGACGATGCAGGGGACGATGCGATATCGTACACTATATCTCGTGGGATGCGGCGGACGCGATATCGCGTACGCAATATCGTGGCCCATGCGATATTGCATCCCATCATCTATCCACTTCAACTTTATATCATCATCAAAGTATCTCTAGAAGCTATTATTCCTATGATACATGTTGATGATGGTACTAGATGAAATGTGATCACATTAGCTATTATTAAGCATCTCAGCCTCCAATATTAGGTAGTGTTCAATGAAACTTGTGCTAATCTCATTTTCTTTAATGGTATACAAGTAGAGGTTCTAGGTTCAATTAGGATACCATTTGTGGTAAGCAATGTTGTTTAATCTTATGCCATTTTTATGGTAATACGTGAGTTTCTTGGTGTTAACAGCATACTAAGACATCCCTAGTTAGCCCAACACAAAGCTTTCTATACATCAAGAGATTCATATACATCTTCACAATTATTAGGTTTTAATCTTTGAAGATAGCTAAATTCCTAGTGTTTCTTACTTAGATAGAGAGGCATGTTTCTATTAGCTTAGTGGAAAACTAGCTAAAATTGAACTTGAACTTGTAGGTAACACTATCGTTCCTTACTCCTCTAAGAGTTCTAAGGTTATCTCTGATTCTATAGACCTAGACAACGAGTCTATTTTCTAACGTTGAATTTATAAACTTAGGCTTTAGTAAACTAGAAATATCTTTACCTAAGAAGAAAAATTTTCTTTATTCTTCTTATTATATAGCTTGAAAATTCATTGCAAACACTATAAACCTAGATCCTTAGTCTTTAGTGGCTTCTAGTTTTGTTCACCATTTTTTATTTCCCATTAGGTGGTGAACATCGACTAGCACATGTTAAAATTTTTCTCTTGTTTATTTTTTGTCATACTCTATCATTAGACAATGATGGTTAGTGAATTTTTCTGTACTTCTTTCTCTTTAATTATTTATTGTTAATGGACAACACTAAATTAACAAATGATTGTTAATTTTGATGTATCCCATCAATTTATTATGGTTGTTACTAGGTAGAAAAATGGCTAAGCCATAATTTATTATTCTTTAGCTATTTCTTTTTCTTCTTCCTTGTCAATTTGCATTAGCATGGCCTCTTTTGCTTTTGTCTTTTAACTACTCTCTCCAGGGTTTATGAATAAATAATTAAGACTAAAAGAAATATTTTTATTTTATTTTATCTTACATATGAAATAAAATAAAATGAATACTTTGAAGTCCTGGTTCTTACCCTAAGGTTATTCATAGATCTCTAAGATCTACTCTTTTATCTCCTCCAAGCTCAAATTAGTTGTGTCTAGCTTATCAAATGCTAAACTTAGGATCTTCGATAAAATAGCTACCCACTCTTCTTCATATGCTTTTAGCTCCTCTAGTGTAATGTCCCCCATTCCCAAATGATGTTGCTACATAACGAAGATGGTGCCTCTTTGAACAAGTGTTATCATTATCTTAACAAGACATAAAAGGGTATTTTTAATTGAGGCCTTAAAAAGCACATTATAATAATGGACATGTCTCTTGAGGTAACCTTTGGGGGTTTTGACCTAAGGTATTTATACTTGGACTTAGAGGCCATGCTAGCATCAAGTGGTAGAGCTAGTATAGGCAAATCATGGGTGTTAGGAGAAGCATGATAGGAAGTGGACTAGCCATCCCTTCTAGCTAGGTTGTAGACCTAACCATGGTGGTGGTGCTAAATTGCCTCTAAGAGATAGATGCTGAAGGAAGAAAACCCCAAGAAACACTTTCAGAGCATGACCTAGATACTCTATTCCATATCAATAAAGCATTCTTTTCTTTCTATTTCTACATTTTTCCTATTAATTTCTATACACATAACGTCTAATCTAACGTATATTTTATGTTTGCCATGACATCTAGGTATGCGATGTCACAAATCAGAGCAAACTACAACCCAAGGGCCATTCAAAACCATTGGTAGACTACAACATGAACTAGAAGATACCATTCTATTGATTTCATAAACAATGGATCAAGCATATAGAAAATACATAGATTCCACCAACGAACAAAATTCTTACATGGCTATCATTGATAGATGAAGATCTAATTATGCCTCATCAAGATTCATCAATTGAAAGAGATGTTGATAAGACAAGGATACACTAGTCTAGGTAACTATTACCCATCTTAATACTATACATATTAATTGATTAAGGTCATTGTTAATTTTCTACAAAAAAAATGTTAGTAACCTTGACCTAAATTAATTTTGTTTTGTTGAAACTCATCATCCAAGTAATTTAGAAAACCTCAAGATACCATATGTTAGCCTAGAAATGTCAGTTCAACAAAATAGGCTACTTTGGTCCTTTTAATTCCTAAAATTACAACCTCATTTTTTAACATTAAAACTATATCTAATGCATAGTACTTGTCAAGATGATTTCCACAGTTTAAATTTCATCTCAATCAAACCTACGGTTTGAGAGATATTGTTGTTTTAATTTTTTCATTCTATGTGCATTAAAATAATATTAAATTATTATNACCTTTCCCAAAACTTTATGCATAAAAAAAGTAAAACTAATATTGATTTTTAGGGTGCATAGGCCCTATAGTGGCCATGTAGCACTGCATAGGGCCACGCTAGCCCTATAAGGGTAGCATAGCCTCTATTCTAGAGCTACCACCTTGCATCATCCAACAGCATAGAGGCATGGACCAAGGCCAAGTAGAAGCCCCCACTACTCTACATCGTCCTTCTTCATGCTACACCATACAGTTTGTTGTTCGTCGCTCATCATTGATGCCAGAGACATGATGCAAGAGAAGATAAACTAGAGATATAGGTACTCCTTCATTTACTTCACCATTTTCACCAAGTGATTTTCTAGCAAAACTTGGTGCACTATTAGCATACTTGTGTACTAGGAGGCATCGTGCTCACACATGTCATGCTAGAAGGTGCTGATAGAGAATTGGCTAACTGCTGGCCTCCATGCACATGGAATAGTGGCAAAAATAGAATCATGGCATTTGATGGACCCAACTCATAGATGCCACTGATGTTGGCAATTGAGGCTACCAAGTTTAGCTATGTCAATGACATCCCCTTAGGTTAATGCATCCTGCCCAATGTGTGCAGGAACAACATCCAATCCTCCTCCACCAGCAACTTCATCTCCACTAATGGTGTTGTCCATAAATGACACCTCTGATGCTCTGCAAGCATCAATGGAACTACTGGTAAAGGCCTCTCATGGTGCTCTATGAGAACCAATGATTTTATCCATAAAAGCCACCTTCAGCACTCCACAGGCACCAATGACACCATCCATAAAGGGCACCTCTAGCACTCCATGGGCACCAATGATGATGCTTATGAAGGCCACCTCCAATGCTCCACAAGCATTGATAGCACTATCCATAAAGGCCTCCTTTGATGCTTTGTAAGCATTAATGGCACCATTCATAAAGGACACCTTCGATGCTCCATGAACACCAATGACACTGCCCATAAAGGCCACCTCCAACACCCCATGGGCACCAACATGTCACTAATAATGATACCTTTTATTACCCTCCAACATCAAAAATCCTCACCACTAATGCAAATTTCATTCTAACCTTCTAACACTACCCTTTTCAATAGGACTACAAACCACATAAGCTAGCTTAGGCCACACCAACCCTTGTTGCAAGTTGCACAAGCCCTAATGTGAGCCACATGGATCCCTATGTGGGATGCATAGGTCCCATTTTAGGCTGTGCAAGCCCTTACAGGGGCAACATTGACCCCTATGTTGGTCGTACACATGTAGCCCATGCCTAGACTATGTTGGCCTAGACTACATTGGCCCTCATGTGGACCATGCAACAAATAAAAATGTCACCATCACAATCCTCTACCCTAACCACCAATGTACTTTCAACATCGATCTACTTCTAATGTCACCTAATCTACTCCAAACGCCAATACTAGTTCACCACAATTATCGTTGTTATTATCTTCCCTACCCTATGAGTGAGGGAAAAGTTTTTTTTCATTAAACTAACGAAAAATTCAAACTTTCTATTAATAGATGGAAAATTTTAAAAAAAATTTCAACTAATGGAAAATTTAAAATTTTCATCTTCAAACATTAGTTTAAAATTAGTAACTTGGGAAAAAAATTCAAAAATAGAATTTAGTGCATTTATATCATGTGAGTTAAAAATTTCAACATTAAGCATGCTTGTCTTGGAGTAGAACTGGGATGGGTGACCTCTCGAGAAGTCTTGTTTTTCATGCCAAAAGGTTATGGACACCAAAAGCCATAACTTTTGATTTTGGTAGCCTTTTTCAACAAACAAAGAGCTTTTTCCTATAAATTTGAACCTTTCAAATGTAGTGGTGAAGTTAGATATACCCCATGGAATCCCAAAAATTAGTTTTTCACCCCTTTCCTGACAAAGCACCTCAACACCCTCAAAAGCTTAATTTTAGCATAACTTAAGCATACAATATCCTTTTTCAACATATGAATAGGCATTTCCAACATTTTTCATCCTTTTAAACTAAATGGTAAGCTCAAATTTATCATCTAGGTATCCAATAATTTGATGATATCATGCAACTATGTCCTCAAAGTCAACAACATAAGGATAACTAATCAAGCCTTATTGGGATTAATAAACTTAACCATTTTGGGACCTTCAAATTCAGTGCTTAACCTTTGCAAATAGCCTTCAATTCACTAACCCCTAGCATGTCATCAATTACATTACCAAAGTCAATATCTTTAAGGAGGGTAGAAAGGCTATTAAGAATTAGATGATGAAATTATATATTACTTAAATTAGATAAATTAGTTAATATTACTAAAATTAGATAATGTAGCTAAATATTACCAAAATTAGTTGGAGAATCAATTGATATATCAATTTGATTAATGTATAAGTTTAGTTGATGAGTTATTTGATGAACAAAAATGATCAAGAAGATCTATATCAATTCACTTTGTGATAAAATCATACTATATATCAGCATGGAGACTCAGAATCTCATTTCAACAAGGTGTATGATACCCATGAAGAGAAATGACCTAGAAGAGAATCCAAGAATGAGAATGAAAATTGCAACATACAACGTGCTTGCAAGATCCCTAACAAGTAAGAAAAAACATCCACTATGTTCACCATGGGCCTTGGAGCATGATTATTGATATCCATGCATTTTAGCAAAGTGACAAGATTTGGATGCTGATAGTTTATACTTATAAGAAGTCTTGCCATAGAAATTTCTATACCAATCCTAACTAGACTTAGATAAGATGGGATACAAAGGTATTTATAAGCAAAAAGGTTTTTCTGGAAGTTCTTTTTTTCAACCATACAGATTAGCCTATTGTAGAAATCACAACATGGGTGGTTGTTTGATCTTTTATAAAGAAGTCAAGTTTGAATTGGTACAAAGTTTTGAATGGAGTTTAGAAAATATGAATTTTGAAATTGTAGAACTTCAAGTGATGGAAAAGAAAGAACAATTAAGATTTTGAAAAAATCACATAGCCTTGGCATTGCTTCTAAAACTCCATCTATCAAGGAGATGTGTATTCATGGTTAACATGCATTTAATTTTCAAACCAACATGTCCAGATGTTAGACTATGTCAAGGAGCATACTTGTTTAAGTGAATGGAACAAAGTTTGAAGAATAAGTTATTCCTAAGCTATACTAATCTAGTGTCAATTATCCTTTGTGAAGACTTCAATTCAAAAGTTAGAAGTAGTGTTTATCAATTTTTAAAATATGAATGTGTAAAGGAATCCTTGGAAGATGAACCTAATTTGAAGAAGATGTTTCCATTAATTTAGAATGCAATTCCATTGGTCGATGCATATTTTTCTTACATGGAATCTTCAATAGATAAATCAGATTCCAAAATTCAGGAACAAATGGTGTTGATGGATAGTACTCATCAAGAACCATAGTTTAGTAATTACTGTGCTATGATTAATGAGGGTGAATCAACAACATTCTTCATTAAGACCCTAGATTATATTTGGTACAATGTTCAATTCTTCCAAGTTACCAAGTTGCTAGAATTGATTTCTAAAGAAGAAATAGAGAAGAATCAAGATCAAGCCCTTCCATTCCAAACAAGATCCTCTAATCATATACCACTTATGGTAGAATTAAAATTACTTCCAAAATTTCATAAGGTTGATCAAGATCAAGAAGTATCTCATCCTTACTTTTATTTATGATCTTATTATTTTCTTCATTATTTAATTTATATTTTAACTAGATAATTAAAATATCTAAGGTAATGAAGTTGGAAATAAAGGATTTGCCCTACCTTCACTTGGGTAACCAAATTCAAGTTGCACTTTGTATTAGGACTAGTGATTACTGGTTGGTAGATCTCTAATTCACCAATTGTTATTATCTTTAAAAAATAAGGTAAATATTAAGAAATTAATATTTAATTTTTCATATATTTTTCTCACACATATATTTTTTTTGCAAAATAAGCAGGAAAAAACTTCAAATTCAAAGGAGAAATCAAATTATTAGATCATAGGAGCATAATAGAAGTACTAAAGCTAAAAAAAGATAGTGAACATGGACTCATTCGAGGATGAACAAAACCCAAGGGGGTAGATTGTAACGTCCCTATTGCCAAATGATATTGTTGCATGATGAAGATGGTGCCTCTTCATAACAAGTGTTATCATTATCATAACAAGCCCCAAAAGGACATTGGTAATTGAGACCAAAAAGAGCACATTGTAATAACAAACATGTCTCTTGAGATAACCTTTGGGGGTTTGACCTAAGGCATTTATACCTAGGCTTAGAGGTTGTGCTAACATGGAGTGGTGAAGCCAATATAGGAAAGTCATGGGTGCTAGGAGAAGTGGAATAGGAAGTGGATTGGCCATCCCTTCTAGCTAGTTTGGAGGCCTAACCATGGTGGCAATTTTGGATTGCCTCTAAGAGATAGATGTCAAAGGAATAAAATCCTAAGGAACACTCTTATAGCATGATTCAGATACTCTATTCCATATCAATAAATCATTTTTTTTCTTTCTCTTTCTGCATTTTTCTTGTTAATTTATATACACATAATGTCTAATATAATGTATATTTGACATTTTCCATGACATCCAAGGATGGGATGTCACATATAGAAAGATGTCATCATATTCCCCTTCCACTACTGGTTCTTTCTTATGACTCCTTTTCTCTTCTACTAGTGTGGTAACTACCACACTTTGCATGAAATCATTGAAAAATTATTTTAACTTAGTCTATTTAATGAATAAAATTCTTATTTCTCAATCTATATAGAATTCCCTATTTTTAAGCATCTTATGGTACTGTCTTTTGTACTACTGATTTATTTGTTTCTTCCTTCCCCAACTTTCCTAGGCTATAGCTAAGTTCCTTAAACTTGTCATAGATTGGGTCATGATCAAAGCTAATTATTTCCTTTCATTCAATGTTGTTTGGAATTCTATTACTTTATTCCTTTCCATCTATTATACATGGAGAGAAGGATTTTACCTCACCATGTTGTTCCTGCAAACTTCCATTCCTAGTAGCTCCACCTAGTCAAACAACATCGTTATTAGCCTATCACTCTCTTTCTTATTCTTCCATGATTACTCCAACAAGTATATGAGTATGGTATTGGTATTAACATGTTCAATATCCAACACTACCATAACCTTCATGTAGATGAGAGCAAAATTTATTTTGTTAGTAGTAATCTTCTCCGTCACCACATTCACATTTATTGTAAGATCATGAAAAGTCATCTGATCCCTATATAACTTTATGTTTATCTCTACATTTTTAACTAGGATAATTTCATATTTTATATCTCTAATTAATGAATTTTATTTTACAAAAATAATGTTTGTAACTCACCTTCCTCTAGAGATAGCAAATTCAACTTTTCCTTCATGTCTTTTGCTATACATTCCAACACCATTTGCTTGTCTTTAATGCAAGCCTAATTTTTTTTCATCTCTAGCAAGGAGAAGAAAAAGGTTAACTCTTTTGGAAATCAAAATAATACTAACGTAGAAAGTTTTGATGTCATGCCATTTCAACTTACCATATAATAAAACTTGTAACTTTCTTTATCTATTTATAAATCTATAAATTAGTCAAAACTAGTTACTTGAAAAACTAACATCTACCAAAGGTGGGGAAGGAAGCTCATATTCTAGAAGTTCATCCCTTCCTTCATCTCCACCTTCTTACTCTTCTTAGTTTGTTTCATCATAAAGTAAATCAAGGAAATTAGAAAAATTCACTCTTTATCTTTTCTTCATTTTCCTTTGACAAAAATAACTCTTCTAAGAATTCCTTCTCCTCCTAGCTCATACCTTCCTTTTTTCCTTCTAGAATTAAAGAAAGGGTAGAACATAGCCTTTTCACTTCACATTTTAGAGCCATTTTGTCTCTTGTAGCCTCTATGATCAAGAAAATGATTAAGTGTTAGTCATGCATCATTTATAGGACATTGAAAGTAGAAATGATATTACATCAAAAACACTTAGCAATAATTTCAAAAAAAAATATAACATAAAATAATTACTTATTTTTTCCTCTAGCTTCCCCTTAGAGATGCTAATTTTTTATGCCTTTCAAGTGATTTCTTCCTCTAGAAGAGTCTTTCTCTTCCTTGATGTCTTTCCTCTCTCCACAGTTTTTGAGGTGCTCTCCCAAATTACCTCCTCCCTTACTTCAAAATCACCAATTATTTTCTTTCAAGGCTTTCCAATTCTTTTAGATACTGAATACCTAACCTCTTCTTTAGTCTGTTATGCTGATGTCAAAGGACCATAGCCTCCAATGCTCTAAGCAGATATCAAACTCCCCAAGTGTTAGCATAGTGGAGGCTTGAAGTCCTCTTCCAAAGCAACATTGGTTTGTTTTTCTCTACCGTAGGCAAAAACAGTTTTCACTTATCTTATTAACCCATAATAAAACCAAAAATTGAGCCTTTTTCTTACTATCTTCTTTTTCCCTTTTTTTTTTTGCTGAGGTAGTTTTTCTATTTCCTCAACTACCCCTTGAAATATCACTAGTTCCTAGTCAACTACTCTTTCTTAGGATGTAATCTCATACAACCTCCTGGAGACCAATTTCCCTTTCTACCTAATTTTATCATAGAAAAGTCTCTCTATAAATAAAGAAAAAACCTTTTTTAGATCTCTATTATTCCCTTTATTGACATTAATTACATGTCTCTTCTATGATTCTATACATTCTTCTACCATTAATAACTTTCCTAAAGCTAGCTTGGTGTTGTCAATCATAATTCCTCTCTTAGGGAATCCTAACTAATACCTTAGTGTAGTTGGATCCCAAGTGATCATCACTTGTTACCTACATAACTCTTTATTAGTCCAACACATTCTACTGTACTAGGGTAGGAGTTCTTTAATCCTAAAGCACACAAAATTCCTACCTTATCAAGTCTCCTAAAATACTTAACTCCCTCATCTTCAAAAGAAGCTATGTTTGGGCACTTTGTTCCTCACTAGTTGATGTCACTTCATACTCCTCTACTTCTCCTATGACATCAGTGAATTTGGCATCATCAATGTCTATTTGACCTACCTAGCTTTTCCTCTTTCAAAACATCAAAAAATATAAAAATATCTTTTTAAAATATTTTCTTATCTTTTGGCCTTAGGATGATGCTTAACCCCTTTGGCCACTTAGCATATTCCCTATGGACTTTATTACATAATGGATGAATCCAACCCATGTTTTCGTACTATCTTCAAAATATATGTGTTTTCATACTCTTATATTATACATAGAATTAATACATCACTTAAGATCTTCAATTCTGATGTTGTGATAGATCTCATAGTAGATTTTGCAAGAATGCCATATAATCAGGGCTTTAAATATTTGGATCATTAAGTCTATATCATAAATTTCAAAGCTAGTATCTTTAGGCAATAAAGACTATCTTTCTTTCAACTTTGAAACTTTTCTAACTCAACTCTCAATCTATGTGCCTAGCAAGTTAGATATTTCCCTAATTATTTATGTTTCTAAAAGTAATGTACCATCGACACTAAATTGTTGATATTCTCTACATTCTCATAGCTTTTCTAGGTGTTTCCCATGGGCTCTATAGAAAATCTAGGAAGGATTATCTCCAAAGCCCATAGGAAAGTATGTGATGCATAATTTCAATAACTCTATAGCCCCTTTCTTCACCCATAACTTTGGTGAGGTCAGTGTGTTGTCCTCAAATAGTATCTTGGTTACTATTAGGCCAACCTTTCTACACTTTTTTTCTACAACACTTCTTTCATCTACGACAAAGAAGTACATCATCTCAATCACTAAGAGTCCAACTACTATAGAATCCTTGAAAATAAATAGAATCACATCAAAAGCACAATAAAAGACATCAAAACTTTATGTGTCAAAACTTCTTATGCTTTACATCACTTCTTCCTACTATGTTGACATGATCCATCAAACTTAATTTTGATGTCTCACATCACCTTCCCTAATGTATTTGGAAAAAACTCCTAAATGAAAAATCTTAGTTTTGATGTTTTACATCAAAACAATCTACATAATGCATCAAAACTTAAACATGTTTGGTAAAAATATTGTTGATGTCATACATTGTTTCTTTTGATGCACAACTTTATATACTTTCAACATAGTGTTAACATCGACTTTTGACATATCAAATCGAAATTCACTTTTGGCAAATGATGTTACCAACATACTTTTGGAAAAAACACTCTACCTCTACCACATCAAAACTTCATATCAAGTTCATCCCATGTCATGTTCTTTCTGGCTAAAAATCTTAAACATCATGTTTTCTCATGATTTTGTAAAAACGATTACAGATTCATTCATAAAAATTTTCATTTAAGTATAATTTTACTACCTCTATCTAATACATTTATCAATTTTAGTTTAAAACAACATGAAAATCCAAAATTGATTACACTATTTACACCATTGTAAAAAATTATAGCAATGACATTAAATCCTCAAATCTTGACATATAAAATCTACATAAAAGCCATTTATTTTTACATGTGTCTAGTTTATTTTTAAAATGAAATAAGAAATAGACACATACATTTAATTTCTAGTCGTAGATATGAGAATATGCTTAAAAATGTACAAAACTTAAGTAACATTTTGGGGTTCTCCATCCATATCACATAATTAACCTAAAACATCAAATTAAATTTACTCCAAACTACTAGATAATGTCAAATTCAAGCTTTAAAGATCTAAAACCTCATTAATTATTTTAGAATCTTAGCACATTCTAAAACTTCTATCATCATAAAACCACAGTAATAGTAAAATTAGATAAAAAATCCTAACTAGGATTTGGGTAACTTACATCTAACCTCTAATAGGGAGTGAGTAGGGCTGAGGTAATCCCCTATTACTACTAGACCCATATTTGGTCATCTATTTACCACTACTACTGCCACTTGCCATCTTTTCTATGAGCTCTTATTTTGCTATCACCTTGAAATCCTTGTGCATTAATTCTTAAAAGCACTAGATGAAAATGAAATTTTATGTGTCTAACTCTTCCCCTTGATGTTGTTTTATACTAGAAAAATGATGCATGGTCCTATACTTTTGATGTCAACCTCATTTTTTACATTTCTTTTTTTTTTAACATTTTCTCTTCTTCAAATTGCAAATCTAACTATCTAGTTTTGGTTCAAGTGAACATGGCTACCTACCCAAAGTCTCTACTCTAACCTCTGATCTTGAGTAACCCTATAGGTCAAGCATGTAAAACTCTAGATGCCTTTTTCCTTAACATAGTATTTAACAAAGTTTTCCTCGTGTCCTCTTTAGAAAATATTAAGGATGAGCTCATACCTCAATCATTTTTTTAAATTGAAACCCCCTCTTAACTATTGATCAACTTATCGATTTTCCCATGCTAAGTTGTAACGATGAACAAAAGACCCTTCAACTTACTATCTTCCTTTCTCCAAACCCTCAAGAGTCTACTCTAGCAATCTTGCAAAATCATTCAATTACTTTCACTTGTGGATATAGTGATATGCCCAATCTAGACCCAAATCTTTTTCAACATAACATCATCTTAGAGGAAGATTCCAAGTCTATTAAATAAAAGGTTAATAAAATTTGTCCTACCAAAGCTCTCGCTATAAAAGAACAGATAACAAAACTTTTTAATGCTGGATTCATTTATTTTGTCAATTCTTCCTATTGGGTTTCTAACATGGTTATAGTTCCCAAACATAATGATGGCATTCACATTGGTATCAACTTTAGAAATCTTAACAAAGTTACTCTTAAGGATGACTTTCCTTTACCTAACATTGATAAGCTAATTGATTCCACAATTGTTCATGTTCTTTTATTTTTTATGGATGATTTTTCTAGTGATAACCAATCCAAATAAATCGAGAGCACCAGCACTATACCATTTTTATGACTTCTTTGAAAACCTTTTGTTATACTAAAATGTCCTTTGGTCTCAAAAATGCTAGAGCTACCTACCAATGAGTCATGACTTTTATCTTTAACAACATGATGTTTAATGTAGTGAATGATTATGTTGAAGACTTAACCATCAAGTCTACCTTAGCTACTAATCATGCTTCTAACTTAGATTAAGTTTTAACTCACTGTGATAAGTTTAACCTATGTCATAATCCCAAGAAGTGCATTTTTGGGATCCTTACAAGTAAAATGTTGGGTTACCTTGTCTCTCAAGATGGCATAGTTGTTGACCCTAATAATTTCAAAACTGTCATTGATCTTGCATTTGAGGCATGCATGTCCTACAAGATCATCTTCAATCAATCCTTCATGTTATTTCCAACCTTACTGATCATCTTCATCCTTTAACTCATTTATTCGTAAATCCACTTCTTTCATCTATAATGAGGATTATCAAAAGACCTTTGATTCTATCAAAGAATACTTAACTACTCACCCTATTCTTCATTCTTCTTAATTCGATCAATCCTTTTATCTTTCTAAGTCTAATCATTCCATCATCACTATGCTCTCTCAACTATTAGAAGATGAAGTTGATCTTCCAATATACTACATATCTTACCCCTTTTCTAATTATGAGACTAGATATTCTAATATTGAAAAATTTTACTTAAGTTTAGTATTTTCTCTCAAAAATTTAAGACATTGCCTTTTAAATTCTAAGGTCTTTACCATCTTCAAAGATAATATCATTAAAGTTATGGCTAATAATTCTTCTAATAGCCATCACTTAGCTCAATGGAAGACTTTTCTCATAGAGTTTAATCTTTCTTTCCTACCTCAACACTTGATTAAATGTCAAGCTATATCTAACCTTATGTCTTCTTTTAAAACAAATGATATTGTCCATAGTTTACAACTTGATGTAGGAGATTTGGATGTTGTACTTTATTTTCATGGAGTGAAAAAGTCCCTCAAGACTAGTGCATCTTGTGTCCTTATCCTCTATACTTAAAAATTTCTTTATCAAGCTTAAAAACTTAATTTCCCTTATACTAATAATGTCACTAAATAAGAGGATCTCATAAGAGATCCCCAGTTAGTTTTATACTATCAAGTCAAGACTATTATTTTTTACAGTGACTCACAACTCATCATAAATCTACCTACTTCCTTAGCTTCAAATGGCTAAGGAACTTATCTTTTCCTTCTCTACTCATACTTTAAGTCACTTCCCTCATTCTGAGAACATCCTAGCTAATGCACTTACAACTCTAGCCATTCATAGTAATCCTAACACTATGAGAGATCAACTAATTTAATCTACATATTTGACACATGTCATGCCATCTTTCAACATGTTGGTAAGCACTATCAATATAGAATACTACAATCAACAATAAGCTAATCTCCTTCACTACATTACAACTAGAAAAACTTCTAGTTACGTTACACCTACTCAAAAGGATGTCTTGTGTAAATGTAGTTACAATATCTAATTAGTAAATCCCAATATTCTTTGTCAAGTTTCTTCTATGAGTATTCCTCTATGTTTTCTTAGTCCTGCAGAATCTAAGATAGTCTTTGATCAGGCTCACTTAGGAGTTTGTAGTAGATACTTATGTTTTTACTTCCTAGGTGCTCGCATAATTTATTTAGGTTACTAATGATCAAAATTAGCTGAAGATTCTTATCATCTAGTAAAAATATGTGATACTTGCTACTAGCATAGTTCTCTTATTCTTGTTCCTTCACAAGAGTTCAACATGTCTCATATCACATGGATCTTTTAAAAATGGGATTTAGATCTAATTAGTACCATTAATCCTCCATCATATGCTAGGAATCAATTTATACTAATTGCTACAAAAATATTTTACTAAGTGCACAGAAGTCTTTCCTTTGTACTCCACCAAATCCCATGTTATTTTTTAATTCATCCTTGATCATATTATAGCTTGCTTTGGCATACCTCTCCAAATTGTGATTGACAATGGAGATTAGTTCAAAGGTAAGGAGATAGTTGAGTTCTAATTTACATGCCACATCACTCAATCCTTTTCATCATCTTACTATCCTCATTCTAATACCCAACCTAATTCTACTAATAAACCTCTTATATGCTTTCTTGGTATCATGATTGATAAAATCCAATGTAACTAGCATATGAAGTTATCTCATGTCCTTTGGATTTATAGTACCACTTTCTATATAGCTATTGATCATACTCCATACTTCATGCTTTTCCCTAGGGAAGAGTCTTGTCTCTTAGGCAACCAAAAAGTAAACATCCATAGCACTCTCTACAACTAAAGCTAAGTACATTTTAGCTAGAAGTTATTGTGAAAAATTTTTGTGGACGAAAGAAACACATAAATATTTAGCGATCAAACCCCAATCTACACCAATCTATTTACTAGTTGAGCTCCATATCCTATCTCTTCATGTTGCTCTACATGATTGGTGTTTAGATCAAAATAAAAAAAATATGAAATGTGTTCAACTGGATCTTCTTGAAAACCAATGGTAAGCTACTCTTCAATATTTTTGGGAATATCAACCAAATATTCAGTACTATCACTTCAAACATGTTTGAGTCAGAAAGATCCATTAAGGTGATTTAGTACTACACCATTTTCTAAACTTCGCACATACAAAGTTCTCTCCCAACTCATAGGCTCCTTTCCTAATGATTCAATATCTTCATACTGGCACTTACATCCTATCTAATATAGAAGGACATTAGTTTCCAAATCTTATCAATAGAATCTTATTTAAGTGCAACTACTTGTAACCACACTATGGTACTAAATTTGCTAGCTTTTCAAGACCAAATGAGTGTTCTCTCATGTAGTAGCCTACATATTTACTATATCAAGATAACAGGTTTACTTTAAACTCTATTTTTTGTGTACTTTCTCTTACTATTCCTCATCACCACCTCATTTTCTACTATTTCTTTAGCTATTTTCTTCCTATCTCCCTATGCATTCTATCCTATTGTATGCTATATGCTCTCCAAAACCAGTGAGATTTTTGAGCAAATAAACTCTCATTGCTTCATATGAGGGTATGATTGAGCATGTTATTGAGTGGCGTAGGGAGGGTTTACTTCATTATGTATGACATCCTTTTTGATCAAATAGTGTATAGGATTTAGCTATGCCTTCCTTCTGTGGCATAGCACCGTCCTCATAACAAGTGTATGGGTGATGTCCTCTTTTCTCCCCTTGTGTTTTTATTCTCTACTTTCATATGTTATTATTTCTACTCACTCTATACTATATTTCTCTTTTCTTCCTCTCATCCCATCTCCTCATCTCTTTCCAATCCTCTCTATATTTAGCGTTAGTGAAGCTTAACAAGTATCTTGTTTCCCAAAGCAGTGGGGGAGTATTGAGTGTAGAGTAACATAAGGAGTGTGAAATTTTCATATGAGCAAAGTAAGGAAGGGGTTGGTTTTAGGAATCTAGCTATGTCACTTCTGCAACACAACACCCCATCGTTGGTGTATTGGTGATGTCCCTAACATGCTTTTCTTATTTTTTTTTATTACTTTCTCTTTGCTACTTTCACTATCTCCCTTTCTTCCTCTATCAGTTTCTCTTTCTATACTCTATATTGTTGAGGCCTAATGAGTGTTTGTGATTTATTTCAGTGAGGGTATTGAAAAACCTCAAGGAAAATTTGAAAATTTTGCATGATAAGCCTTAATAGCCAAATTTTCAATGTAATTTATGGGAATTAACAGATAGACACAGTTGCCTATTTTCCTGTCAAAAATCCCATCCTATGATCTTATTTTAGCTAAAATTCTATTAATTCTAAATATGTAAAAATGAATTTACAACATACAAATTGTAAATGTCATTTAAGCTAGCTTATAAGCTATAAATCCCATTTAAGCTAGCTTATAAGAGGCATGAAATGTAAATATGCTTCATATGAAGCAAAAGCCTCTTACACTAGAATTTTGGGTGATGAAAATGCTAAATACGCTAGCATTTTCAGCTTAGAAGCCAAATACACTAGCTTATGAGCTATGTATTTACATTACACATAGCTTGTAATGCTCATGTAAGCGTATGGAGCTATAACCGATGTAGATTGCAACCTATTTAAGCTAGATTTGTAGTTGATTTCAGGACTTTTGGTAGATTGAAGTTTCTAGAGTAGAAATAACGAAGTATAGTTGTAGACTTTTCTAGCCTTTCAGCCATTTTTCAACACAAATTATTCAACCCTGCTAGATCTTTCCAGCCATATTTACAATGTAGATCATATAAGAAGCCATTGCAAATCAAGTACATAATACACTTTGCCATCTACAACTGAATTCCAGAGATATTTTCTTATTCTAGGATTCTTCAAAGATTTTGATTTGTGTTTTCTAAACTTGTATTGGCAAAATGTTTTCATTATATTAAATACAAAGTTTGTAGTCACTATTTTGCTATATTTTCCTACTCATATGTTGTATTTCAAAAATTCTTCTTAAGTCCAGCATATTTACATATTATAATTCATCTTCTCATTTTAGCTAAATACACCTAGTAATAGATCTCAAAGTACTCAAGTGATCTACCAAACCATTTTAGGTACTCCAAATTATTTTCTAAGGCCCATAGGATTTCGGGTTAAACTATTTCACCCTAGGATTTTTGGTTTTCTAGCACCAAATTTTCTAGGCCCAACAATTTCTAGTGCTAGAATGAGGACCTTTACCTTACTTCCTAGCTTAAAAGCCAACTTAAACCCTAGCGTAAATAGTCCAAGACTAGATTTTTGTGAATTTTTATTACACTTTAAAAATTAAGAAAATTAAAATATATATATATATATATATTAACTATTGCAATTGCAGTTGCAACATTGTTCCTACCCCTTGCAGTGCTCTTGCAATTTGTGATAATCCTTTTTACTATTTGAAGTTTATAGTTTGCTTTTACAATTAAGCTTTACACTTATTTTTGTCACATACAGTAGTTTTCTATTTATGCTAAATTCTCTTTACACTAAAGGTTATTTATGCTAGGAGCTAAATATGCTACAACCCATCTACACTGCAACTTAAGTATATTATAGCTAAATACACTATGATCTATCATTTTATAGATTCTTACACTATAGTCTTAAGCAAAGTGATTTAATTTAATTTTAAAAAATATTAAAAATCAAAAAATTTAAATAGAAAGCTTTATCACCTTGACCAATTAATTTTTCTATTACACTATGCCTCTTACTTCTACCATCTTACCATATCACATCATCAATATGGATGTCAACTAGCAATCCTCCCATGTTTACGACCCTAAGGATTTGACTGTGATGGAATGTAGGCAATCACTTAGGCAAATAGGACATAACCCCATGCATGCTCCTATTACTAATGACTACTATGGCCTCATCTGCATAAAGATCCATGCTATCCTTTGAATCCAACATAAGGAGTTAGACTCCAAACATGAATTTGAAATCATTCATTGGAATGGGAAGGAATATATCCCTTCACCACATAATATCATAAATCTTTCTGAGCTCTATGTTTACATGCTAGCTCAACTAGTATAAGATGACAAGGAAATTGTAGTGAGTGAGACATCTAGTCTAGAGCATGACCATGAGAAACACAAGGAATTCAGAGGTTACTACAAGGAGAAAGGCCAAGGAGAAAAAAACTTACAAACATCCATTCCCGAATTTATGCTTAATCCCTTGTATAACATGCAACCAACACCTACTACTTCCTCAAGGCAAACATCCCAACTAGTTTCTCAAGTCTTCTCCATTCACACCTCCTCCTTTTTCCACTTAACTTCACTCCACACAAGTACACCACAATGTATCTACCTTACCTCAACCATTCATCATCTTAGTTGGCCCATCTATGGGACCCCAAGTTTTGAATGCTTCCCATGCTTTGTTTGTCCCTTTTATCCCACAAATCTCTACACCAATCTCATTTTCTCTCTTCAATTCCCCTATGGTAGTGGCAACCAAGTCCTTTTAAACAATACCACAACCTATAGCCTAACCTCAAGCCATTCCACCACCCATGCAACTAGACGTGTAGCCTATGAAACTAGCAAGAGCACCTCAAAGCTTGGATCATGCTTTCCAATTGATCCAAAGCTTCACTGATAAACTTAAGAAGCTTAAGGCTAGTACCAACTAGATGGTAAAATTCATAGACTTTTACCAAGATGATCCAATCAGTCCCAATGTCCCCCAAATAACCCTTCCCATAGATGTATCCATTCCACACTTCATCAAGTACAATGGTAAAAGTGATCCTAATGCTCATCTCATAACATTTCATTTAGAATGCCTATTATTGCAAGCCTAGCCTTACACCATGTTACATGTCTTCCCCATGTCCTTAATAGGAAAAGCTCTTGACTAGTACTGAGCTCTAAGGAGAGGATCCATTTCCTCTCTAGATGATTTAATAAATTAGTTTGTTAACCATTTTAAATATAATTTAAAACCCAAAACAATGTTAGAACAACTCCTAAAAGTGAGATAGGGGCCCCTTGAGCCTATCCAAAAGTTTATCCTGATATGGAATGTCACTCTAAACGAGATACCCAAACCCATCTTTGAAACACATCTTTTGACCATCTTCAACAAGATGGTTAACAATTTAATTAAGTTGAAGCTATATTATCTAGATCCTAGATCTTTCAGTCAAGCCTTTTCCCAAGTTAAGAATATAGAGGAGATCAAAAAAAGCTAGTAATGATACCACTTGTATAACCTATAAGAACCAACATATGAAATAAGATAGGGACAAAGGTAAATAAGCACATATAGCTAGTCACTCTAGCCAAAGAAAATAAAACAACCACCTAGGCACCTAAGACCATGTATCCTAAGACCACTACAACCACTACTCCCCAACCGTGAACATCAGGTGCTTCCATATCTAACCTACCTATGTCTAATTTTGAATGTAAAGATAGATCTGAATATACCAAGCTACCCATGAAGCCCTCAAAGCTTCTTGACTAGTTAGTTAAGAGCAGTAGGATTCAGTATAAGAAATTATCAGAGAACACTTGTAAAAGATATAACCAGCTCTATGAGATTGTTAAGGATCATACTATGGTAACAAAGGATGACCCTACCATGCCAAATTTCTTTAAGTTAGACCATTTTTGTCACTATCATCAATTTCCTATCCATGGTATTGATTTCTAATTGGCCTTGAAATATAATCTATAGAAAATGATAGATAGTGGAGAGTTGGTTCTAGATGCTTATAATCTCATTAAGCCACAAAACCAAAACATGAAAGTATATAATGATCCTCTCAACATCAACAATGAAAACTACACCATACCAACCTACAACATGCATGATAAGCTCAAAATAGCTAGGAAACCATTGATGGTTCAGGTACCTCCTCATAATAATGAATAGACTTCTTCAAGTGAAAGAACTCAATTTATTATAAGGATACCAACACCTATGGCTCCCAAAGAACCCTTTGTCATACAAATGCCCTCTCCCTCTATCAATGAGCTTGTATCCCAAGTTAACACATGTCCTCCCATGGTAGTTAAAGCTTCAACCTCATCTCAACTAAACAATAAAAAATCACCTCCAAAACAATGAAAGAAGCCAGCTCATAATCCTAACGCTAAGAACAACAACCAACCAAAGGTTTGCAAAAGAGTAGGTTCACTGAAACCTATCCTAATTTCTACTATACCAATTGATCCTAATCCTCAACATGCATCTACTAGTTAACCTAATGAGTGCAATCAAAAATAGAAGGGAAAGGAGTCCAAACAATAAATGCTAAAACATGATGTTAAGATCTTTGGTAAAATGGAGGAAGTTAAGGTCAATAAGGCTAATAAAATATCTAACCATGATAAAGACTTCCTAACTATCCAAAAATAAGTTAAGCTCTCACTAAAATAAAAGAACATCTCTTTAAGCTTGTATGACTTCGTTATGACCTCTCTTGCCCATCGTGAAGCATTAGTCAAAATGTTGACTTTCATTCCTATTAATGATGACATTCTGGCTAGTGAGGAGTCTATCCATGTAGTGATAGTACCACCCTCATCTAGGGAAGAAGTGAAGCCAGCTATGTTGACATTTCATGATAGTGAGTGTTAGTACATTTTGGCCATTTAATGGAGCAAACTTTATGACTAAAAGGGGATTCCATTTATCATCCTTTCTATGTTATTTTAAGATGGTGAAGATGATAAAGCATCCAAAAATGACAAATAAATGCATTATGGATGAATAAACTACTTCCATGATGGGCAAAAGGCAAATTGAAAAACAATGAAGTATCCACCAATAAGAGCAAAGTTCAGTTGCATTTTGGAAGATAAAAACAAAAAATTGGGGTTGATACTTAAGAATTTTGCATCGCATAGTAAATCTCCTCTTTGTGAATTTCAAAGGAAAGCAATGCAAGCAATATTAGAGAGGCTTTTTTTTAATAAAAAATATTATAACAATGATTTATCATGCAAAGACTTTTATTGGTTTGACTTGCATAAGGAAACCAAAAATGGGTGAGGCTGAAGGAGGTGGACATTGACAAGCATGTAGTATTGCCAAAGCTTTGTGAAACTTTCATTAGAGATGATCTAAATTTTATTGAGAATTATGCTACTTCCCTGGCAACAACTCCTCCAATGGATCCATCCATGCCTTTGTGGGAAGTTCATGCCTTAAACTACAAATCTAGTGGTGGTGCAAAAGCCAGTGTTGTGTCTAGAATCAACCACTACATTGGTGACTGCATGTCTCTTCATTGTTCCTCCACTACATCACCAAAAACTTAGAATCATGCCTACTACTATGCCAAATCCTAAATGTTGCACTCATCTAATGAGCTTTACAAGAATACTTTGGTGGATATGGGCTACAATGTTATGCTTGTACTACTCCATCATTGGGTTGTTTCATGTCATGCTTATTCATGAAGGATGTAAAATGCGTCATTGCAGGTGAAGAAGCTATGAATCATGACAAAAATTAGGGATATAATACGATTGATCTCAAGGATATCAGCTTGGTCACAAAAACTATTAGAGGGATGGTCAATGATGTGGTGATAGGCATGATCTCTATAGGCTTCGCCATGCACTTCCATCATCTAAAAGAGGTGTCTCAAGTTCTAGACAACGGTTGAAAGAGGCTATGCTCTTATTTGTGGTCAGTTAGTATCACTATTTGGCATCCTCCAACTTTTTTTGCAAAAATCCAAGCTTTTAGTGTTAGCAACTACATTAAAGAAGCCTTTTGTCCCAACTTGGAGCTCCTGAATATGATATTATCTCCTATTGAATGGTTCTATCTCTCCCCTAGCAACTTGCAAATGTTTGTGTGACTAGTAGGAGGCATTAAACACAAAAATAAAATGCTCTCTAGTGATCCTCACATTATAGACTTTAGTCAAATGAATCTTGGATCCTCTCATGGTCCTAGACTCATGCATAAGCTGTAAAGAATGATGGATAAGCATGATAGAAGTGCCAAGTGGGGTAATGGATTTGGCTCTAGATACTTCTAATTTGCTGAAGGAAACAAGACAACTACTTGGATTACTATCGTGTCACAAAAAAAAATCTCAACCAAAAAAAGGCATCCATTGCAGCACACTACACCTTTTACCTCATGGCTCTTATTTCTAGGCTCTTTGAAATCAGGCCATAGTGATTCTAACACAAAATTCCTTTGCCAAATTCACAATTTCTACTGAGGAACAGATCTTAAGAAGTGTTTCGGCTATGAATGCATCTGTCATATAAAGTATGCCTAAACATAGCTCCAACATTCTCAAATGTGCAAGGTCAGATTGAACAAGTTTGGCTCCTAAATTACCTTGTTACATAGATTATCACCACGATTGATAGGGCTCCTTAGGCAATAATGGTTCATTTTTAGAGCTATGCTATCATTCATTCAAGAAATGGTAGAGCTTTCAATTTCCATTGTAGGTACCAGCATTATGACATCATGACCAATTATTACCAAGACTCTCTTGATGCATAAATTTTGGTCACACCAACACCAAGAAAGAAAACTCATTTGAGGAAACTATTGCTTAGGATGTCTCCCATATGGGTATGGAAACCTCAGAATAGTCTCGACTAGAGAGGGCTACATGGCCTTTTGAAAACAATAGACTGAAAAGGAATTTCAGTTGGAATGCATTAGAATTTTTAAAAAAGTGATTATCTAAAATAATAGGGAACAAAAAAATTAACTTTTTCCCTAGTCCTGCTACTACCAATGTTTGTGTTGCCAGTCCATTATAGATGCTACCATAGCCAACAGTGCTTGTAGCCATCAAGAGGGAGAAGAAGATGGATCCTGAGCTACCGAGAGAGATAGCCTGCTATCATTGCTATACCACCATGTTTTTAGGAAAATAGAGGAGGTTGCCCACTACAAGCACCGTTCACACTTCACGATCACTAGCAAGAGGAGGTTGCCCACTACTACCAATGAGAGAAGAGGGAGAGAACTTAGTCCTTGTTGCCTACTCCTACTACCTATTGACCCTATGGGCACCTACCAATTACAACCCAAAAAAGAAAAGAAACTACTACCTACAAGCTTTTCCCTTTTCTTTCTAGTTACACATCCACCGCTGCAATTCTAACACCATTGTCCATTCGTCTACCTTTAACCCCCCATCTAACATGCATGCATGTCATTTTCCATGCATTACTATGATACCATCACTTTGCTACCTACTAATGCATGCACCTTGTAGTTTGTCACCATCTACCTAGCAAGTCTACACTACTAACGTAACACTATCGAAAAGGAGAGGTTGTTGTGCGCTACAATCCATCACATGCCTCCCTGATGACTGAAGGGACTAAGATCCAGTCCTACTCTTGCTAGCACATTAATGCACCTTACTACTTCTGCCCAAGCTAAGGAGAGATAAAGAGAGAAGCAGGTTGCCCAATGGGTGCTGTCAGTTGCTGGAGAGAAGGAACAATCACTGAGGACAAGAGAATAGGAGGTCCAATCTCCCCTTGCTGATCTGTTGCTACTGGTAGCCACCCCCCCCCCCCCCCCCCCCTTGGAAGACTGATGGATTTTTGGTGACTAATCCCTCCATTTTATAGCCACTCGCACCTTCAATGATTGCATCCAATGTAACCATAGCCATGTTCCCTTGTAACACCCACCAACACTGCTACCATGAATGCTCATGTTCTATTGTAACCACTGCCATGAATGCCCACATTCTACTCTAACCATTGCCATGAATGCCCATGTTGACACCTATCACCCATGCATACCTTGATAATGTGAAATCATCTACATCATTGTTTTTATGTTTTAGATTATCTTTCTCTGAATCAGAATCATGATGTGGCCCATATCATTTTCCAGATCAGGGATGGACATCATAATTCTCTTCTTGTTGCTACATCAAATGAGACAAACAACAATAAAATTTGTTTCAAGTTGGATCCATTAAATAGTATATTTGAATCAATATGCCTATAAATAAATTTGAGAATTAGTGATTTTGCAAATTCACTATCTGGACGCTCTTGGAATTGAATGCTCAGTGCTTAGGGAAATGAAATAATGTTCTCTAGGATTTTAGACCTATATTAATATATAATGACATAAATAAAAGAAAAATCTACAAAAAAATTAAAATAGAAACAAATATCAAACACTAGTACATAGAACATGCAGGCCTAATCCTTTCTAACTTTTGTTTTGTATTTTTATTTTCCATGTTACAGAAAGTGTGTAATCTAGTCCAAAATATTCATAGTATTCATTGTTGGGAATTTTATCCTCAATTTCTACTCCTAATGCCACTCTTGTCTGAAAACATGAATATGATACACTATCAAAATGACAAACCATAATAATGATCATAGAATGATGCAATATCATCATTTTTTTTTTTTTGAAAATGTACCTGATAATACCAACAATGAACGACATTACAAATTGTATATCCATATTCACCAAGCAACAAAAGGGGCTATTAATGTCATGTACTTCCATATATATATTTATTGGATGTTGTGTGACAAAGATGAACGATCTTCTCTCGGCTTCACAACTATTCAACATTTACAAGGACAACCGATCTAGCTCATCTTGGAAGGTAGACTTTAGGATCACTAACCAAGCATGTTATTTGTTAGCATGTTTCAAGGAAAACTGACTTTAGAATGGCACTCATACCACTATTTGATCTACTATTTAGATAAACATTATTAATCATGGCCCCATTCTTGGCATGGGCAAGGTTGGCCTTAATACTTAGCCCCAAAACTAAAAATTTCATGCAAGTGCAAGGAGCAACAAAACCATAGAAATTTTAAGATGACGCAACAAATAGAAAATTGAAAACATCATAAAACACAAATAAATTAAAATTTAATCAACATGATTAAAATAACCATATAATCAAAAGAGAACTAGATGTAGGCCACCATTACCACACCATCATATTTAATCAAACTCTAGATATATAATTTTATTATTTTAACCTATATATATAGTTAAGATCTCATGCCCAATCTTCTCACAAGGTAAAAGTCAAAAGTATGTGAACTACCTTGAGCATAAGCCCAATACTAGACTTAATGAGGACTATTGATGCAATTTTTCCTTTGGACTTTTTTTTTGACATTTTGAAAGGGAATGGGTGTAAAAGGGGTAATTTGCTTTTCTTCATCTTTTTTTTTCTTTTTTTTGAATTTTGGGAAAATAGGTTTAAAAGGGGAATGAAGGCTAGGGTGAGGATAGTTGTCACACCCCATCATAGTGAAGAACTTATTAGACTACCAATGAACACAGTCCTCATTTCTTCTTCTTTTTTCTTTTTTTTTCCTAGGAAACTTTGCTCATGGTGTACTTCATTCTTAAGGTAAGAATTCAACACAAGTTTGGCCAATTAGCTACACAACCAAAGAACACATTCCTTTCGAAACTTTGCCCATGGTGCAGTTCAACCCTTGTGTATGTGCCTTTAATTATAATTTAATGGCATCATAGTAGGTCTCCTAGGTGCCTAAGGGTTCTCAAGTGGAGATGAACATACTTCCCCCCATTGTTCACAAGATAGCCATGGATCATCACACTTGAGGATTGGGACTTAGGAGAGGGAAAATGGAGTTTTCCAAGGTCACCTAGTGATTGCAGCTAACCATTCTTCAACATCACATATACTACACTCACATGATCATGATGATTACATTATAAGTTAGCATAAATTCCATCCTTCATAATCTAACATGCTAATAAAACTAAAACCTTGAAATTGACTAGGAGGAATCATAACATTATTGAAATATATCATATAAAGGAGATAGTAATAAGAAATATTGTATATAGCATTATGCTTACATTATTTTCCAATGATGTTATGATGACCCAATGCTTATAACTTAAAAAATCATAATGATTATTAAAATCATATGAAAAGCACCAAAAAAATGAACCAATATGCTAAGAAAGAAATGATGAAAATGCAAAGAAAATATGCAAATGCAACTATATACAAATGAAATGCATGGTGAAAGGGAAGAAATCATGTAGCTAAAAATCTACTAGGTGTCCACATGGGGCACTTGAGTAGAAATTCTTCAAATATAATGCATTAACATTCCTATGTAACTTATGTCCTTGCACATTAGTACTTTTGTATACATTGGGGCCAATGATGTCTGTAACTTGGAATGGGCTTGACCACATAGAAGAGAATTTACTTTGAAGACTTGTTCAACCAAATGATCTAACTCTTTTTAGGACTAGGTCTCCTATCTTAAAGAATTTACCCACATGTTTCATGTCAAGCCATTGTTTAACACTTTTTCAATGATTAAGATCACAAAAATCAAGACATAATCTTGATTTTCTTGTTTGTTTTCTATTAGGCACTGAATTTGTGTGTTTCATAAGATGAATAATTTTAGATCCTAGAAGTTCACCAAGTTTTTCTTTCATATAAGTTTCAATCTTAGGTCTAACAAGTTTAAGTTTTTGTAAGTTATCAAATACAACTTCTCTAGGAATATGTTCAAGGGATATGTCATCACCAAAATCTAGCACACCTTCTAATGTTTTAATGGTTGGGATCTCATTTGTATCTTTGTCCTCCCTTAAAGATGGTAGGTCATCTAGAAGAAATCTCTTTTCATTATGTTGATGATGGGGCAAAGTATCTTCACAGATTTCTTCTTCCTCTCTAAAAGTTTGATAGGGTTGGATGGAATTTGTATGAGAGACGAGATTTATTTTTGTAGTTTCACTCACATGGTCGTCTATAACATGTTCACCATGCTCAACCTCAATAACTCTAATGTAAAGGTTAGTGTTTTGATTTTCTAGGAATTTATTTTGTTGATCAAAGGTTGTTACCACTTGTTTATAGAAGGGTTCTCTAGGTATAATCATATATTCAGATTTTCTTTTAATATAGATCAATAGTTCTAAGAAATTTGACCTAAAGAAGCCCCCAAACTTGGCTTCAAAAGTCTTAGATAAGAGCACACCATAAGTGAATGACATATCAACTACTAAGATATTCGTGTAACATGTAAATGTAGGGTAATTTGTTCTAACTTGATAGCTTTAGCCATCGCTCCCTATATTTCTGTTATGTTGGGATCGAATTTGATGACATAAGTAAAGAATGGATCAATGGTAGACAAGTAAAAGTTGAGGATGCCATCAATTTTTGGACGCATCTCATTTGGCACATAGGCAAATTGATGGAAAAATCTTAAGTTGTAGTCTTAGACATTTTCTCTAGGTATTTTCCTTAAACTTGTAAAACTACTTGATGTTATGGCTGGGTTAGTAAACTTGTCAAATTGGAGCAAGAACTTATTTTTGAATTCTTGCCATGACCCAATGGAGGCATTAAAAAGCATCAAGAACCATTGAGTTGCTTTACTCCTAAATGTTGTCACAAACACTCTACATGCCGCATCATTTTATACAATGTTATGGATTCCTAGTAAGGTTTCGAAACATTGTATGTGTTGGCAAGCATCACTAGTAAAGGATGTGAAATCAAAGAATAGGTTTATGTTCTGGAGGGATTTTGAGATGTCATGGTAGTTAGTAAAGTTAAAGGGATTAGTTGCCAAAGAAGCCAGGGGTTGATTGGCTACCATCCTAGTTCAAGCTCTCCTAGGACTAGAAGTCAGGAAACGTATAGCTTGTCATTTCCTTAATACGAAGAGATGGGTGACTGGTTAATTAAGGGCAAAGGAGAGTTCGCTCATAAAACAAAAACTATAAAATATGATTGTTAAAACAAAACTATGAAGTTAAGTAAAAAGAAAAGAAAGTATTAAAATAATATTTCTTTTGGCAAAGAAAAAAACACTAAAATATGCTTATTTTTTTAAAATATATTTTTCAAAAAAAAACTAAAAGACACTATTTTTAAAAAAAATTTCTATAAAGGAAAAAATAAATGCTTGAAGTTTAAAGAAAAATAAAATAAATAAATAAATAAAATTAAAAAAAATTAAAATTGAATAATAAAATCACCTCACCCAAGTTAGGACTTAGATAAGGACCACCAAAATCAAAAATTCAAAAATGAAACTGGGAAACAAGGGTTATAAAATAAAAGTTTTGGTAACAATAATTTTCAGCAAATGGGAAACATAAAAATAGGCAGAAAATAAAGGTTTTGAACTCAAAGGTTTTAGAAAAATAGCCACAAGAAAATGGTAAGAAGAGTTGATAAACAAAAGGTGAGAGAAAAGCCCTTCTTTTAACATTAAAAAGGTGTTAATGCATAAATTTTGATCACACCAACACCTAAAAAGAAAAATCATTTGAGAAGACTATTGCCTAAGGCGCAGCCTCCTTAATGGTATGAAACCTGCGTAGCCTTCTGAAAATAGTAAACTGAAAAGGTATTTCAATTGGAATGCATTGGAATTTAAAATAAGTAAATGTCTAAAATAATAGAGAACAACAAAATTGAAATTTTTCCTATCCCACCACTACTACTACTGCCATTCATGCGGCCAATCCATTACAAACGTTACCATAGCCAACACTACTTGTAGCCACCAAGAGAGAAGAAGATGGATCTTGAGCCTCGGAGAAAGATCATCTCTTGTTGTGCTACATTTTTGGGAAAAGAGAGGAGGTTGCGTGCAGGCACCCCCACACTTCACGGTCACCCGCAAGAGAGGGAGAAGTCTATCTCTACTACTCACTACTATCGTTACATGACTAAGAGAGTAAGGGAGGGAAAACTGCTGCCAACGAGAGAAGAGAGAGAGAACTCGATCCTTGCTACCCGCTCCTGCCGCCTGTTGACCCTGCCGGGTACAACCCACAAAAGAAAAGAAACAATCGCATGCAGGGTTCCCCGTTTTTTTTTTCCAATTACACACCCCTCGCTGCAGTTCTGTTCTGACGTCGCTGTCTGTCTGCCTGCTGACATGTGCACCCTGCAATCTGCCACAGTCTACCTCGCGCGTCTGCCACTACTGATGTAATGCTGTCACAGAGGAGAGGCTGCCGCGCGCTGCAGCTTCTCACGCGCCTCGCTCGCTAATGACCGGAGAGACTGAGATCCGATCCTGCTCCTGCTTCTGCCATAGCCGAGGAGAGACAAAGAGAGAAAAAGAAGAACTGCTGCGGCGAATGGGAGAAGAGGAAGCTCCATCTACTGTTGCTGGTAGCTACCTTACCCCCCGGAAGACCGAAGGATTTTTCGTGACCGATCCCTCTGTTTTATAGCCGCCCGCGTCCGCACTCTCACCTTGAACGGCTGCATCCAACATAACGGCAGCCACGTTCCCCTGTAACGCCCACCAGCACTGCCGCCATGAATGCCCACATTCTGTCATAACCGTCGCCATGAATGCCCACGTCGACGCCTGTCACCCACGCACACCTTGACAATGTAAAATCATCTACATCATTGTTTTTATGTTTCAGATTATCTTTCTCTGAATCAGAATCATGGTGTGGCCCATATCACTTTCCAGATTAGGGGTGGACATCATAATTCTCTTCTTGTTGCTACATCAAACGAGACAAACAGCAACAAAATTTGTTTCAAGTTGGATCCATTAAACAGTATATTTCGAATCAATCTGCCTATAAATAAATTTGAGAATTAGCGGTTTCGCAAATTTGGTATCTGGACGCTCTTGGAATTGAACGCTCGGTGCCTAGCGAAATGAAATAATGTTCTCCAGGATTTTAGACCTGTCTGAATATGACATAAATAAAAGAACAGTTTGCAAACAAAATAAAATAGAAACAAATATCAAACACTAGTACTAGTACGTAGGACATGCAGGCTTAATCCTTTCTAACTTTTGTTTTGTATTTTTATTTTCCATGTTACATGAAGAGTGTAATCTGGTTCAAAATATTCATAGTATTCATTGTTGGGCATTTAATCCTCAATTTCTACACCTAATGCCACTCCTGTCTGAAAACATGAGCATGATACACTATCAATTGACAAACCATAATAATGATCATAGAATGATGCAATATCATCATTTGTTTTTTGAAAATGTACGTCATAACACCAACAACGAACCACATTACAAATTGTATATCCACCTCCACCAAGCAAGCAACCGAAGGGACTGTTGATGTCATGTACGTCTATATATATATTTATTGGATGATGTGTGATAAAGATGAACGATCTTCTCTTGGCTTCACAAATATTCAACATTTACAAGGACAATCGATCATCTTGGAAGGTAGACTTCAGGATCACTAACAAAGCATGTCAATTTGTTAAAAGAAACACCAAATTCGATGGGGTACTGATATTGGCCATCTTAATAACAGGAAGGCTTTTGATGTCAAATTTTTTTTTTGGAAACCTTGCAACTGTCCTCATCAACCATAGGCATCATTCATCACAGCCCACTCCAGCGGGGTTGACGTCGTTTTTGTTGCTGCCCCATACATGAACCTGCCTGGCTTCACTGCAATCAAGATGCTGGGCATGAAGAAGAAAACATGAATTTGGACAACAACGTGTTCAGCAATTCAGGAAAAAGATTAATGCAGATTGTTCAGCAGAGAACGAGTTTAAGCCTGCTACACATTTTCATCACCATGAATATGAATATGAATGTGATGCAAATATTTCCTTCTCCTTCCCTTTCCACTTCCATACTTTCATAACTACCATCACCTCTATCATCATGCTTACAACATTCGCAAGATTATTCATCGGAAATGGAGATACAACCTCAGTTGCAGATCTCCCCATGAATGCAAATGCAGCTGCTGCAGTGTGCAATAGTATTGAACAGTAATAATTGGAGCCAACAGGACGACAATATGTGGGAGCAGCTGTGGAAATAGCACCAATGAAAGGGTTTCAAGACCTTGTCCATCGTCAGAAATTTCAGGATGCCCATGACTGACTTACGCATCAACTCATCATTATGAGTTGACGGAAATGGTCACAACAGCTCGACGAGTACCGTTCGAGGCGGAAATGTCTATCTTCTCTCTTCTCTTGCATCCGCCTCTCAATCTGCAATAATGTCACCCCTGGTCTAGACCATAGTTGAAATAAAACTTTCACGCAGAATCGGTTGTAACTGCAGAATAATGAATAAGCCTTCCTGTTATTTATTAAAAGAAACAACAAATTCGATGGGGACTGATCCATTTTGTTGCAGTCCGACAGTTTTTTGGCTTCGCTGAAGACTCCAATCCTGCTGAGCAGGCTGCGATTTTATAGTCAAGTCTGGCCAACACCGCCGGGGTTCCAACGAACACTTGATGCCTGGCAGATTTCATGCTGCATTTAAATTCGGTTGCCGCAATTGCCGTCCACCTCCAAAGGTATCAATGTGAACGTCAATGGACGTCTCTCCTTGCCTTCCACCTCTGCCGCAGGAGCACTCAGACGTTCTCTCACGGATTCCAGGGACAATCATAATGATAAAACCGCTTACAATGATGGCGAAGATTCAGAATCTGGCAGTGAGCAGTCAGAAGTGAGCGGTTCTAATGGAGACGAACACATCTTGGATATCCTGGTTCTGCAATTTGAAAGGCAAAGAGTTTTTCTGTGAGAGTGACGATGAATATCCAGGGATGCAGTTCTTGGGGTTCACGGGAATCAGGTTCCTGTTTGTTTGTCAGAAATCAGATGCAAAGTCCGAGTTTCAAAACGAGTATGTTCACCAAGAAATACGTGGAAGTGGACCTGCGGCAATAAACAAGCAGGGTCTCCCATCAACGGCGGAAAATTTCATCAAATTGTTTTATCAGTGAAGTTGGCTATGCATCTGGAGGCTGTGACGACCCTCAAGGTTTGTTAAATACATCTTCAAAAGGTGCTTCAAATGCTACAACTACAAGGAAGGATGACAAAATTGAAGGTGCCATTGAAGTTTCCAAGAGGGATAAGGATTTAGCAGTAATTATATTGGATGATTAATATTTTGGTGAAAGTAATTATTTCAACATGATTTTATCGTATTGACACAAAATTAATTATTATAATTATTATTTAAGAAAAAGAAAGGGGCATTGATGGGACACTTATTCAATGTCCTATATGTATGAAACAAGTGTAAATTTTATATATATATGGTAGCTATAATTAACTACCATGGTAGTTGTAACATCCCCTAAAGTGATTAGGGTTGAATTTTAATTTCCCATAATGTTGTAACCACCAAACAAGACATTTCTCAACTATAGATTCTTAATCTCCACGGTGGTTGTAATTACCAGAAACTTGTCAACTATAGCATTTAACTCTATGGTGGTTATAATGAACCCCCATAATATTTGTAATTGACCTTAACTTTTCATGATGATTGTAACTACCCTGAAGTCACTATAAAAAGGCTTCAAGGGTAGAATGCAAAAGGGGAATTGATGAAAGAAGAAACTTTGAAGAATATTGAAGATTTCTTGTAAAGCATGGTTTGCTGAAGGCATCAATTCAACTACTTTGTTTTAATCCTACGAGTTCATTTCTTCCCATTTTTTCTTAGTTACTTAACTAATGGTTTAAATAGTATCATACTTGGCATTTAATTTTAAGATTTTTCTAGGTTGCCTTTAGAACTCTATTTTTGCACAATATTACACTTCTATTAAGATTTGCCAAATAAGAGCATATGTTGTATTAGAAAAGCATCTTGAGCAGTTAATAGTAATGACTTATAGAAATTGCCTATTTGACTTTAGGGAATCTAGAAAATATTTGATACTTTGAGATGACTAAAATAGCTTCTTTATTTTTAAAGTTTATTACCTTAATATTGCAATCTAAAAATTGTGAAATTTTTCTAGAAGTTCTATTATTTGCAATTCTTGAACAATTTTAACTAGCCAAATAGAAGCTTGTACTTTGTCATTTACAAAGGTTTTAAATAGTTAAATAAAAGTGGTTTTTATGAAATTCCTTGTTGTTGAGCTAAGAGGGTTTGGATAATTCGTAATAGATTGGATTGGGATAGCTTTATTGCAAAGTATTTCCTCATGTCAATTTATCTTGCCTAAATGTTTGAGATTCATACAAATATGCTTTCTTTTCTTTTCTCTTTTTAAATCTTTTGAATCTCACTCTATTTCTAGTTTTCTTATGAAACTTTCTTTTTGGATGAAATTAGGAGTAGATTGGTAGAATTGTGCTCAAGCATTTTTGTGAAATTTTATTTGTTACAAATAATATACTATAGAGACTATATAAACTAAGTGATTTGACAAAATAGGAACCATCAACTCATAGTATTTTGACAAAGTTAGCTAAATTGCTTTTAGGATAGTCAATTACAATTTCATACACAACCAAACCATTTCAACATTCACAATAGCAAACACATACTCACATTTAGTTTGTTTCATAACCACTAAGTCTATTTGGAGGTATTTTGGCAAGCACCTAAACCTTGTTTGAAGAAACACCTTTGTTTCCCGTGATTTTATAGGTTACTCTTATAGCTCTATTTTCGTGCAATACCAGACATCCATTAGGTTTGTGATGAGTAACCAGATACCCCTATGCTCAACCATACAAATCACAAAGTGTTCACGCATGATCCAGTAGAATTCCACAAATTCTATGTCTTCTGGTACACTAGTCTTTTAGGAACTGAACCTTACCCTAACAATCATTTTTTGTCTTCTCAATTACACTTGTGATGTATAAAAGGTATGGTTAAGTGTAATCAAGGCATATGATTTTTATCATTTGATATTTTATGGTTTTGGTACTTGAAATGAATAGGATAAAGAATAAGGTAATTTAATGTCTACTTTAATCTAATTGGCTAACTATTATTTAACTAGTCCTAACATAAGTATCTGGTCCCACTTGCGATACACATCCTGAACACATATAATGTTGGTGGGTTACCAAGTGTTAAGTGCTACTGGGATTATCAAACATCATACGCATGCTCGAAGCGGTCGTACTTATGTGTTTGCTTAATCGCTATTTAGCTTATCTTGCTTAATTACTAAATTAGCTTAATTACTAAGGAACATTGAATAAATAATTGAAAACATTAATTGAATAAACATTTCAGTTATCTAGAATGCTACAAGGTTTATCAAGAAGCTTGTCTTTATTGCCGCACACACTATTGTGCTCAAGTACAATAGTGTTCAAATAAAGATCCATACACTCAATGACTCCTACTACAAATACTCGAGAAAATATTCTAAATTTCGAATGGAAAATTACAAGAGCTTCATTACAACTATGACAAGATGATGCCTAAACATGGTGGGTTGACACACATTTATAGGTAAGAATAGACTCTGCATCAACAGGGCCAAGTTGACGTGGCCTAGTCAACGAGGCCTCATCAACATGGACAATCCATGACTCATCATACCCCCATGACTAAATGAAAACTCATTCTTGAGTTCTTTACAAAATTGGGAAGGTATGAGATTATTGATTAGCACCTGACTCAACAAAACTACATGACAAAACTAAGTGCTCATGTGTATAGATCAACAAATTTACAAATTGTGGCATTCACAACACAAAATTGAACACCAAACAAAACTCAAACAACATGTCCTCTAATGGTGTGAAGAAAATTAAAAAGATCACATAGTCCCAGGTGGTGGAGGCTCCTAAAGCTCTGATGGACCTTCTCCAACTTTAGGCACATGTGGCAATTGAGGCTGTTATGGATGTCCAGCTACTATTGCAACTTCTAGCAACAAATGGAAAGCATCCAACAATGCTTTAATTTTCTCCTTCTTACTCCTAGGATCATGCATAGTCCATGCAACTTCACCAATGTGAACCAGAATGGGCACACCCCAAGGAGAGGAAAGTGCTAGGAATAGCTCTTTAGCATTAACAAACTAGACATCAAATTGTTTTTGTTCAACATCGAATGCCCTAACTATGTTCTACAACTCCTTCTAGTCATTCATCCCTCTAACTAGGTTCTTAGCAAAAGATCTTGGATTAGTGTATTTACCCTTGAGAACTTCGAGTTCAGCATTTTCCATCGTAAGCTTTTGCTTGGTGTCCTTTTGATGCTTGAACTTGGCCTCATACAACAAGTATGAGTTGGCCACTTGCTTCTCTAGTTTTGACCATGGTCGTTCAACAATCAACATAGCTAGATTTGCATATTGAAGAATGGTCAATTTCATATATTCTATCATTTCTTCGATTTACAACTCCTTCATGTGGATCTCCACTTTATTATATGCATCTATCCCATCAATGATAGTCTGCCACACTTCTCTTCCTTACTAGAGTTGCTAGAGGGCCTCATTTTCTTTTGCCTTAGCCACTTGGATATGTTTCTCATTCACCTCATTTTGTAGGCCAACTTGGTCTTTGTAGTGATTCTTAACTCTCTTAAATTTAAGAGTCTCATTTTTCCAGGTGGCAATTTCAATGGCAAATTTCTAACGTAAGGCATGAACTTCATTCATAGACAAATTGCAATTCTCGACTACAAATATCCTCAATTCCACGTTTGCTCTGGCTCGTTGCTCCTACTATTGATGGATGAAATATTGCATCTATTTTTTTGTGCATTAACATTTTGCAGGTGATGGTTTTCTGTAATCAATGTTTCATTTTCTTGGCACATTTAAACCAAGTCCTTTTGAACTAAATAGGTCTTTTCTTCGACATCACTCCTAAAGTTGTTAAAAAGATTCATCTCTTATTATTACAGTGTTAAGGAGTGTGGGGTCAACAAAGTGAGCACGTAATTCAGCAACCTTTGCAACCAAGCATTGGTTTTGTACTTAAGTCATTTCAAGTTACCCTTCTAGGATGATACATTTTCCCTTTACTTCAAGCAATTTTGACTGGTTGTAGTAATGTTATCCGAAAAATCAAAGATGTTTGGTATTGGTTGCCTAGTCCCCACTGTTGATCCAACAACTCTTCATGTTGGGCTACACTCAATCTTCCACTGAAAGTTCTTGTGAATGTCTGCACATCTCTAAGTGTAGAAATGTCTAGTACAGATGCTATAGGTGCATTAAGTACATTAAAAATATTTTTAGCAACCACTTCCATAGCTATCTCTTACCCTTGGTGCTGCATCACCAATATAGTTACCCCTCCATCCTCCTCCAAGCATACCAAAAAGGAGGCAACATTCCCAAAGATTTCTGGAAATAGATGATGTTGCTAAAGAGACATCGTCTCCTCTTGGGCATTGGCATTCGATCTCATGGGAAACTAAGTTTGTTGGGCTGAAAATATTGGTCCATCTTCCTCTATCTAACTAATTGTTTGAGCCACTTCATTAAGGTGACTCATCACAAGTTGATACACAAATGGATCTCCATCACTCATTTTAGCATGTTTCTCTTACTATTATAATAGTTGCTTTCAAGTTTCTCATAGGTGCTCAATGGCAACATGAGCTTCTAGCATTGTTTTGCGAGTAGGTGGTGGAGGTGGCAGTTGTTGCTCCTCTTCTTTAGATATGGCAAGCATTTTTTCCTTCATCATTTCAAACCAAGAGACAATGGGGGCATGCATGATTGTGTCATTCGCATAGCGGATTATCCATGCCCTTTTGCAAAGTTCTCTGATAAGGTATGAAAAGAGTAGGGTTTTCCTTCCATGTTCTTTCTCTTTAAAATGCTTTTCTATCTCTAGGTAGATTATTGTGGAAGGTTTGCTAGAAATTTTCTACTTAGAGCAATGCATGCTTGAGCAAGGAAGGTAGTCACCTTACTAGGCCTCACTGTCAAATTGAGGTGATAGGCCACTATTTTGAAGTATACACACTTTATCTATGTGAGTACACCAAACTCCTTACAATCAACCCCATAACACCATTGAGTATACTCCCTTTTTGCCTTTGGATTAGCTTGTGTAGACAATTCTACCAGTTTTATTCCAAAATCAGGAAACCCAAGAGCCTATAGGATGACTTTTGTCGAGTAGGACATCTAAATGTCTTTAATTTTCACAATGGAACCTATCCTTCTATTATTCCAGAAGAGGTACGTCTCTCCCATGTACCTCTTTCCACTGGAATTAATGATTGGCCACATGGGAGAGGTTCACAATTGTGTCTTTATCTCTACTAGAGCATGCTCTAAGAGTGGCTCGAACTTTAGTTCTTGGAGAACTAAGTGTTGGACATCATAGGGTCTGATTATGTTGAGGCAAGCTTATGTCAGTGTGACTTCAAGTCTTAGTACAAGCCTTGGTGCCTCTCCTCACTGTGATTGTTCTATTGTAGCCTCTTCCTTAGGAATCTATCAAACCAATTCCACTTCAGGCTCCTCTCGAAGAGGTCCATTTCATGAGTTTCTTTTGCCTATTCCTAGGCTTGTTCTTTCTAGCCCCTTCTAGCTCTAGGTCATTTCTTCCTTTGTTGAGATGATCCTCCCTCCTGCGATTATTTTAGTATTGGTGCCACCTATAATCACAACATGACCACGAGTTAGCAATTATTATGTAACGTGAAAAAATTGGGATACCTTATCTCGTTAGGAAGGTTACACTTGGCTAAGTTGTGATTATGGCTAATTTGATCAATTTTAATCATTAGTTTAATTATATCTTAATGTTAATAAGAGATTATCATCATACTGGAGGGTGTTGGAACGGTTAAACTCTCAAAAAGTGATGGTTTAATATCATTGTATTCATTAACCCTTTGGGGAAGTCAGAAACATTTTCAAAAAATTCTCATCAGAAACCTTAAGGTTTGCGACCCCCATGACTAAGAGCTTACCTCCAGTAGCTACAAGATTGAAGAACGAAGTAATTTGAACAAACGGTTGGGAAGTTATGGGATTTGGAAGGTTTTGGGCTTTGAAAATTGATAATACCTCCTCTCTTGTTGTGAAGCAAATGATAAAAATTTTAAAGTGTTTGATGATATTTATAGATTTTTTATGTTGTGTCTACAGGGCCTAGTTGATGAGGCCCCATCAATGGGGTTAGCTGCATCAACTAGGCCTAGTTGACACAGTTGTTAACCACTATTGACTTTGGAAAACATTGAAAATGCAAGGAGTTTTGAGTGAAATGGGTGTCAAATGGAAGCCCAAAAAGCCACAAACATGATGAAAATAGAAGAAGAGGATGTTGGAGTTTAGAAAATTGAGAAAATGGTTGGATAATGAAGTGTTATGAAATTTAAGGAGCATAGAGTCGAATGCACAATGGGGAACACGAAAGATATGATTGTAGCAATGTCTAAGTTAAAGAGCTTAATTATTCAAACCAAGAGATACATAAGTGGGTCTTCCCCATAGTAGGCACATGCCCTTTTTGCCCTTGCATAACCTTAACTAAGGAGTCCATGGCCCCATTGTCGATTAATGGTTATGAAAATTTAAGAACCAGCCTAGAAACATCTATCCAAGAATTCCAACATGTCAAACTAAGACATCTAGCATAACATGGAAATTAGCAGTGAGGCGAGTTATGGATAGCATAGATGGATGATGGAGAAGGTGGGATGAAATCCAAAATTTAGGTCATAAGAAGTCTCTTATAGAGCTTGTGTTTAAAATGACCTAAGAAGATCCATCCTTAGTCTAGATCAAAACCAATCGCTTACAGTGACTTTGCATCACCACTCTAAGATCACATCCTTAGTCTAGATTAAAACCAACCACTTTAAAATGACACAAGAATGCTTCCACAAAATGACCACTATTCTATAAAGAAAAGAAAAAGAAGTAGGAAGTGAGAGAGGGCCTTAGTTAGAGGAGAACTTTAAGCATGGTGATAAGTCACTTTTTGGGATCTATAAATAAGAGGTAGATAGATTAGTTAGAAAGGGGGAAGTAGGAAGTAAGTTAGTTTCAAGTCAAGTTTGATTTTAGTTCTTGTTCTTTCTCTCAACCCTTTTCCTCCCAGTGTATGCCCGCAGTGTGGTGATTGTAATTGTACGACATCCTTTATTCGAGTGTGACGTACTTGGACACGCACATGACCAGCAATAAAGATCGATATCACTTCATCATTGCAGCATTCACTTAGATTAATAATTTAATTAATTGTTATTTACTTCTTTCCTAATTAATTTCTCTCACCCTTAACTCATGTTAAACGCAGAATGAGTACAACTTGATTACGAGCATTTAAGTGTGACTACTTGGTAACCCAGTAGCGTACCTAGGATCTGCACTTGGTAATCCTAGTGGTAGTCATGCACGAAGTCCAAGATGTGTACGGATAATCAAGGAACGGATGCTTATTGCACTTAGGCTAGTTTAGATTCTCTCACCCTTTCTTCCTTAGATTAGTGAATATTGCTTTCCATTTCCTTCAGGAGTAGCGTTAGATTAGAAACCACATCATACACCTTACTCTGGACTAAACCATATGTGACAAAGATAATACTAGTCCAGGTGGGAAGACAGTGAACTATGACCTAAGGCTAACTATCTAGATGCCACAACTAGTCCATCTGCAGAGTTCAATCGGATCGCACATGTAACGCTCGTATTCGTATGGTTGAGTGTAGGAGTACCTCGCCACTCATCATTAGCGTTGTTTCCAGGGACGGTGCTAGTTATCTAGATTAGTTATATCATACAAGGTCATTGTACAGGACTTAACGATATATCTTTTAAGAAGAAATAATTATAAAAAAGTCACACATAAATTCACACATAATCTCACAACCATGGCTCTCCTCCAAGACTATAACAATGCCACATTTAGTGAGGAAGTTCATTGGAGAACCAACAAATTATATGACAATGAAGATTGAAGTACATAACCTGAAGTGGAGGTTTCTTATAAACATAAACAAAAGCAACATCATCCCAACACACGAAATAATAAATTACCTGATCACATTGAATCCCCACGAAAGAAATACAAGAGGCTATTCAAATCTCACGTAGGCATCGTAAAGAGAGTCGTCTACCCAGGCTCAATTTAAACAACTTTCCCAATTTTTTAGGAGGCTATGACTTAGATTTGTATAAACATTTACAAGTCTTCTATGATGCTTGTACATGGAACAACATTGACAATGGTTAGAAAAAACTTAAACTCTTCCCTATGACACTCATTAACCAAGCAAAAGTATGGTATAGATTGTTAAAACCAAATTCAATACAATGTTGGCCAACAATGGTAGAACTCTTTAACGAAAGATATCAAACCTACGCAAGAGTGTCTGCCTTGAGGAAAAAAATCCAAGAGTGGAAACAAGAAAAACATGAACCCTTGGACATGGCCTTAGAAAGATATTATGCACTGTTAAACAACTGTCCAGGCCATGGGTTGTCCGAGGAAAGGCTAATGTACCATATCATTGATGGGCTTCGTGATGCAATAAGAGAAACTCTAGGGATGTATGCCCAAGCCCAACTATATGAACTACGAACCCATCAAGTCCAAGAGCTTGTTAAGCGGGTAGCAAAAGAAGAAGGAGAAATGGCTAGATGGTAAAGTGTTGAAAAACGTCAATGAGACCAAAATCTCAACTTAACAAAGGTCCATGATCATAAAAAGGAGAAATCAACCTATCACAAGGAGAAAGAACCATCTTCGCTGGTACAACAATCATTAGAGGAAGTCGAGGCAAAGATCAATAAGATGTTGGAATGGACATCTAACAAGTGTGGAGAATATATCGATATTATTGGAGATAGAGTTTTGACAACCAAAGAAGTAGGAAAAAGTATCAGTAGACAATCGGAAAGAAGGGTAGAAGAGAATAAGAACTCAATTGCCAATCATACGTATGAATGTAACATTTGCCTGTACGATCACCCCAAGGGCCAATGCCCAATTTTGTTACATTTATATGAGCATTGGGGAAACAAGTTACATCCCGAGTTTGCAACAATCCCAGTTGTGGGGGAAACCACCCTTAAACTGGAGATACCCTTCATATCATCCGAATCAAAATGCTTATCTAGTTCAACATCCTATTTCTCCAACTGGGTCAACATACTCTATCTCACCGCATTACCATTCTCCTCAATACTATCAGCCCATGCCTTCAACACAACCACCACCTTGTGTATCCTACACTCCTCCTACTTTTCAACATTCTCATCCTTTCCCTCCTTCTACATTGCCACCAACTATTCCTAAGGTGTCTGCACCACATCAACAACCCACGAACGTTACTTATGCTGCTACTGCCAACAGCAGTGAGAGACCTCAGCAACAGCAAAGGCGTCCCTTCTTTAAACAAGAATGTAAGAAGGGAAAACACAATTCCAAGGCCACTGCACCCTCCAACTCAGCACAAGTCCAAACCTGTGGTGCACCCTTACTTTCGAATCCAACGCCTCATGCTACTTCATCAAGGCCACCAATCAACACTCCAACAACCATACGGCCTAATGAACATAGGCATGGAGGGCAACATCCCAATCCTTATACCATCTAACAGTCCCAAATATCATAGTGGGTCAACTCATTATCTGGGAACTACATCATATAAATTGCCCCACTATGCTTACTATATTCAGGTGTGTGAACCCCGATGGAGTAAATATGACCAAGTCCAAATATTTCCAACATGCAAGGATCCTCATTTTCCATTTATTAATCCTTGAAATCCTCAACCGATTAGTTATGGGGGATAACCCCCATTCTAATAACAGGTAGGATTAATAACCACTTTTTATTTTCTTTAATTTAATTTTACAACTTTTTGTTTTCTAGTTTTTCATTTTTCAATTTCTTGTTTTATCTTTTTGTCTTTTTCTCTTTTTACATTTTTGTAAGTAATCTCATCTACGAATAAAACACTCATGTGGATCATTGGTTGAGGTGTGTTCTATGTTATCAAGTCTCGAGTGATCAATTATTTGGACAGTGAGCCCATTACACCCACTCATCCATTCTACAAATAAGAGGTTCTATTCAAGGGTACAGTGATATTCTTGACATTTCTAAAACTTAAAATTAATTTTGTGTTCATTGTACCCAGAATGAAGAAGGATGGACCAAGAGGGAATGATTAGGGTGTGACATCAAGGGGACTTGCATATTCCCCTTGGTGACGTCTGTGAGAGTTATCATGCAACGTGGTTGTACTAAGATCCTTGTAGATCTAACAAAAAATGGGAGTAAGAGTAACCAAAAAGGGCACTCAAAAATCCAATGTTGTTCTAGGGGGTCCCATTGGAAAGACATGCACCCATGCCTAAAGGTTGGCAGCTTCTCTAGATTCAGTATTCATAAAAAAAAAAAAGAGGAAGTGCCACAAAACAAAAATCACTCCTCCCTTGAATAAAATGCCAAGTGATCGTACTCCTTGTTGTTATGGTACTCGCATAGTTGTTCACCATGGGATGACACAATGTGATGTCACTGATTAGAGGAATGGACTTGGTCCTGATCTTGGAACGATGGGTTAATGACATGTTAATCATGCTTTACACGCAGGATTCACTGTGCCCTAGGTCATTTACCTCATGTCCCAATCTCTACAATCCCTTTCTATAGTTCGTCTCATCTCACTATTCATGTAATTGTAGCTCGTGTCGTGTGTAACATAGAATTCTTACCTCATTCCAGTGATAATTACATGTGTGTGTTTTGTGGAGTTAGTGAGGATTACATTTAACCCTTCTAGTGCCCACAAACACTTTAAGTGTGGTTACACAAGGGCATTATAGGTTGAAACCTGCTTTGGGGAGGACCCACTTGTGTAATTTTTTGTAATC
>MNCI01033814.1:271180-326425 GCA_015680685.1 Gnetum montanum | reverse complement strand
CCGCAAAACTTAGCATCATTTCTTACCATTCACGCGGGGGAGTTTTCGAATTTTTTCTCTACGACTTGCAATTTTGTGACCCTTGCTTTCATATCTGTATTTCACTCATTGGTACTCCGATTTTAATTCCGTCTAAACCTGCTTGAACCCAAAGTGTTTAGCTTATTCATGGGGGAGGGACACCTACCAAATAGCACCTAACTTTTTTGGAATTTATCATCACCCAAAGGACATTATTAAGGGTAATTAGTTGTAAATTAAAAATTAAATGTGCCAAAAAATCATTTAATCCTCTAGGTACGCTGGAAAATTAAAATTGGAAACCACCTAAGTAAAATGGACTCATTATTACAATCTTTCGGGCAATATCACATGGAGATAAAATAAGTTCATTAATTAAGTCAAGCAGTAAGGTATAACTTAACTTCAAAAATAACCTTACTAACACTTGGCCCCGTGTGATTGTAGTTGGCCCCGAAACATGGACAACATGAAGGTCTTGCTCAAGGTGGAAGCAAACGACCTAGGAGAGGGGGAAGACAAGATCCTACTAGACAACATGTAGAATAGGAAGAACAATCATTTAGCATTCATCAAGAGGACCCTCCTACCATAAAGTTTGGGCAGGCAAAAGGAGGAGCTATTGCAATGCCTGAACAGTGACAACATCTCACGTTGCCCCAAGATTATGTTTAGGCCATCCATGAAAAGTCCACATTCGCTGCAGTGATTGTGGAATTAAACTTTGAATCTTTTGCAGAGTTCACTCTCGAGGTTGTTAGGGATCACCTTAAAGGGTATCCCTTATGACCTACCCTCTCTAAAAGCGGTGCCTGGTACCTAGGAAAGACGTATCAATTCTGGCACAATAGAGAGCAAGGCACCACTGTCAATATTTATGGTGTAATAGTTGATTTCTCCATGTAGGCCATTTCAAAAGTGTTAAACCTTCTGAATACAGGGCCCAAGGTTGCTCAATTATCCACCTGTTCATACCCCGATGTGCGATGGGATTGGTTGGAAAGGGCGTATGGCAAAGATAAGATTTGGTGAGTTGACGATGGAGGAGAGGATCTACTTTAAAATTGGAACTTATCACCTCTTCCCCATGAATGGCTTAAAAAGAATATCAACGTATGTGGCTAGAGGATGTGTAGTGCTGATGCGAAAGGTTAATGCTAACCTGCCCCATCTATACTTAATGGAGATCCTAAGGCAGTTCAAGGAATGGAAGATAGGGAAGATGCCGTTGCCCTTCCCTTGTCTTATCAAGAAGCTTTGCCGATGTGCTGGTATCCAGGGGTACACCAATGATGTCCTCCGAAACCCCAAAATGCTTCATATGTTGAACTGTTAAAGCCACCAGCCGTAAGGAAGATTACTGGTGAGAGGCTAGGGCTAAAAGAAGAAGAAGAACAGACAACTAGACCAACTGCAACTCAACTTGCAGGGCCCAGCCAACCTCCAAGTACAGGACCCAGCCAACAATAGGAAGGAAGGCCTAGCATAGGCCAGGATTAGCCAACACCACCGCAAGACTACAGACCATCGATGAGCCATCTCAGGGCCATTGCTGAGATGGTCAGTTGGGGAAGTCATGATGACGCAAATCTCTTCCACGTCATTGATGATGCCATATAGCCCACAGTTTCTTTGGATCACACAAGGGATGAAGTGTCTATTCATACAGGAGGAGGGAAAGGTACTTGGTCACAATAGATCTCAAGAAACGCAGCATCTTTCCAAGTGTAATTAGATACGGGTGAAGGGGCCACTGTGGTGGTCATGCAACACCAGGATGCCACAGGAGTTGCAGAAGTGGTCACAGATCACATCAAAGAATCGTTCAATGTACCTATTGTGCCACCGGTATATCTCACAAGAGCACGGGATGCTCAAACTCTGGCTGGAACCTTAATGACTCCTACAGAACATGAGGATGCGCTTGATCAATTACTTCAAATAGGACAACTAATGATGTCCCTATTTGACATCCCTCAGGATGTTACCGTAATTCAGTCAGAGCTCATTTCCACAAAGGGAAAACTGGTCTTAACAGAAGTGAGGGCTGAGCATGCTGAAGTAGAGGTGCAGAAATTACAAGAGCAGCTCATGGCCCTACAAGCAGCATAGCGAGACCCTTTGCAATTTGTTCCCACAGACCAGCTAGATAATTTCAGAACTAAGCAACTAACCAAGCTATTAACAGAGAATAAAAAGGTGGCTGAAGAAAAAGAGAAGGTTGTTTGGGATGCCTCTGTAGCATAGGCGCAAACTCATGCGCATCTCAAAGCACTCAATGCCTTACACGAGGAAAATAAACAGCTTGTTGTCGACAACCTTCGGTTGACCTCTGTGGAAAAGCAAAATAATGTTCTCGAAGAACACTTCCATCAGTTGCGAGAACAATTCATCCAGGTCAACCAAGACATAAGTCATTTAGCCAGGGAGAACTAAACCCTCTCAATGAAGGAGGTACATGCAATCCATCAAAAGACAACTATTGAAATAAGCGCGTGGAAAAATGAGAATAAACGACATGAAAAACTAAAGTAGCACTTCTGAGATCAGGTGGGAATGTACAAATAGATACTTGAGAAGGAGATCCATATGGCCAAGGCCCACATTAATGCTATCAGTGCTCAACATACTGACTAGTGGACCATATTGGACACATATGCCTTTGCCCACCAAGCGGAAGTTAAGAATCGGGACCTGTAGATTCAGGATCTGACAAAATACATGGAGTTGTCAAACTTGCGATATGCCAACCTTTCCATGTTAATAGTAGGGTGCCTGAGGATAGAGCTCAAGCAGTAGGTAGCTACCACCTATTTCAAATACGAAGCAGAATTTGCAAAATGCAAAAAGTTATTGCAAAAATTAGAGATCGCAAATTCTGAACTTGAGGTGGTGAAGGCAAGCTACCAAGGCCAAAAAGGTGTTGCAGCAGATTTGGCTCGATGGCTTGCAGATTTCCAATAATACAAAGATAAATCCAAAGCTTATGAAGAGGAATGACAGGTATTCGTAGCTTGGTATGTCAAGGCCAATCAACTGTTCCTGCAACTACCCTATCCATGGGAAGTGCCAACTTTGTTAGACATCGAAACATTAGCATGGATGGAACAAGACCCTCGGACAGAAGAGGAGAAACTCCAGGACATACTTCAATGCCATCAAGTCTCAAAACCTGGAGCACAAGACAAAGGAAAAGCTCCAATGGAGGAGCCACCGCCACCAGGAACTACATGAGTTCCACAAAATTTTGTAGTTGTAACACATTCTTTGTGTTGTGTCTTTGTTTTGTTTTCATTCCACACTACGGCATAATCANGTTGTGTCTTTGTTTTGTTTTCATTCCACACTACGGCATAATCACAATAATCCCATACCTATCCACTGTGTAATCACTGTAACTCGAGGACGAGTTTTCATTTAGTCGTGGGGGTATGATGAGTCACTTTTTGGGTGACCACAATATCGCAGCCCAACCGCGATATCACATATGCGATATCGTAGCTTGTCTCGTCATCTATAAATAAGAGATAGAAAGATTAGTTAGAAAGGAGGAAGTAGGAAGTAATTCAGTTTACAGTCAAGTTTGATTTTAGTTCTTGTTCTTTTTCTCAACCCTTTTCCTCCCAGTGTATGCCCGCAGTGTGGTGATTGTAATTGTACGACATCCTTTATTCGAGTGTGACGTACTTGGACATGCACATGATTGACAATAAAGATCAAGATTACTTTATCATTGCAGCATTCAATTAGATTAATCATTTAATTAATTGTTATTTACTAATTTCCTAATTAATTTCTCTCACCCTTAACTCATGTTAAATACGGAATGAGTACGAATTGATTATGAGCATTTAAGTGTGACTACTTGGTAACCTAGTAGCATACCTAGGATCTGCGCTTGGTAATCCCAGTGGTAGTTGTGCACAAAGTCCAAGATATGTACGGATAATCAAGGAACGGATGTTCATCGCACTTAGGCTAGTTTAGATTCTCTCACCCTTTCTCCCTTAGATTAGTGAATATTACTTTCCATTACCTTCAGGATTAGTGTTAGATTAGAAACCACATCATACACCTCACTCTGGACTAAACCATACGTGACAAAGATAATACTAGTCCAGGTGGGAAGATAATGAACTGCAACCTAAGGCTAACTATCTAGATGCCACAACTAGTCTGTCTACGGAGTTCGACCGGATCGCGCGTGTAACGCTTGTATTCGTATGGTTGAGTGTAGGGGTACCTTGCCACTCATCACATGGGTAACATGTATTTCTAGTCTCATAACTAGTGCTTGTAGCCCATTTATTTGTCTAAAGGATGTTCTTTGAATTCCCAACATGTTTTTTTTTCTTTTTTTAAAATGGAAATCATACCATGCAAAGACTTTATTTAACTTTATGTTATTGGTCGACTCAAAATGGTAAGAAGTTAATGAAAACACTCAAGCACTCAAGTAAGTAGAAACATACAAAGAGTATTAAGTCCCCTTGAAGTGACACCCTGTGCAAACCTTTGAATCCTTCCCAATTCTAGAAACCACCAAGGTCACAAATTTATTAAAATTTTATTTAATGAAAGGAACCTCAAACTTTCAAAATAAGAAAAATCATAAAGTTTGTGAATGGGTGAATGTTGTGGACTCATTGCATGTTCCATGAAAAATAAACCATGTCTTAGTCATTAAACATCATAATTCAAAAATAGAAACCAAACATTTATAATCAAAACATTAAGCACAAACCACCATTAGTACACAACAACATTGGCACTATGTCCTATGGTAATAAAGCACTTTTATTAGCAAAAATAATAAAAAGTCACACAATAATAAAGTAAAATATATAAGAAAGTATAAAATATTCAAGAAATATAAAGCATACTAATGATGTTGTAAAAAATATATATATATAAAAGAAAAAAGTGAAAAACTGAGGAGCCATATGTATGATTAACACAGATGGCCATCTTTCCCATGATTGGGTTCAATGGAAGAGATGTAGAATATAGAGCGTCGTTATCCATTCAATGAGGTCATAGTTGCACTCGCTTGTCTTGGCTCCGAAAAAGGTTTCACTTATTGGATGTTAACCAACTATTTTTTGTTTTGGCTCTCAGGTTTGTAGATTAACATGGCCCTAGAGGGAAAGGTTTTGTCAGTTATATAAGTTCCCTTCCACAATGTTTGGAGCTTTATTTTCTAAGGTACATGTGTGGGGTTCCAATAGAGAACCTTATATCTATTTTGAAACTTTACTTTCTATATTCTAAGATCATGACATTTCTTATTATATGCTTTGTGCACTTCATTCAAAGATAAGGCCACCAATCAATTTTCATCAAGAACATTCAGGTTGATCAATCTTTCTCTTTATGCTAGGCTCAGATCAAGGTCCAAGTCACAGGTTGTTGAAAGTGTACAAAGCTCAAATTGGACTGGAAGTGTTGGAAGTTTTCTATACACCAAATCATAGGGAGAGTAGCCTATGGAGAGTTTTCACATGAAGTAGTAGGCCCAGAGGGCATTGTTGAGTTTTGTGCTTCAATCTCTCCTATATTTGCTTATGATCCTTATTAGGATATTTTTGATCTCCATATTGGTGACTTCTACTTGACTGTTGGCCTGGGGGTGATAGGGTGTTGTTAATTTATGTTCCACCCCAAGCATTGCATTAATTTCTGAAAGGTGGCACTTGTAAAATGGGTTTCATTGTTAGAAATTAGTGTGTGCGGCATACCAAACCTATTTACAATATGTTGTTATACAAATCAAGTAGTAATGGATGATGTATAGTTGGTGATGGTTGCTACTTTTGTCCATTTGGTGTAGTAGTTGCCTACTATAATGATGTATGCCTTTCCATTGGACATGGGTGTGATGGGACCCATGAAGTCTATGCCTCATATGTCAAAGGGCTTCAGTGGTTATTGAGGAACCTTCATTCATGTGGTCATCTCAGCATCTCATTAACAATGCTCATAGGATCAAACAAATTGGTTGTTGTCCCTGAAGATTGTGGGCTAATAGTATCCTTCCATTAGTATTTTTAAGGTTGTGTGTCTCCTAGCATAGTGGCCTCTACAAGGGCCTTCATGAGGATCCTCAAGAACATGCAAGTAGTTTATATCAAGGACACACTAATGAACCAGGCCATCAGTGCATACTTTGTAAAGGTGTTTATTGATTTCCATGAAGTACTTAGCCTAATGAAGAAACTTTTATTTCTTCCTAAAGTCCAAATTTTGTGGCATCTCCTAAGTGAGAAGGTAAGTGAGACTTCCATTATACCATTTTGATTCGATGGGTACTTGATCATTTATTGCTCCTGTAAAGAGGAGTTCATCTAGAAATTGATCAGAGAGCAAACTCCCCTCCTCTTTATTATCCCATCTTAACCTAGAGAGGTGGTCAATGACCACATTCTCAATCCCTTTCCAATCTACCATTGTGAGATCAAATTCTTGCAAGATCATAAGCCACCGTATGATACAGGGCCTCACTGTTGGCTTATTCATTAGGAAGAAAATGGTACTATAATTTGTATGCATAAACACTTTATAGCCAAGCACATAGTGCCTAAAATTTTTGAGAACATACACCACTACCATTAGTTCTTTCTCGGTTGTGATGTAATTCAACTGTGCACCCACAATGCTTCGGTTTGCTCAATGGATGTAATATGAATGTTTCTCATCATCTAACTATGTAAGCATGGCTCCTAAGGAATAATTTGATGCATATGTCATTATATGAAATGGTTTAGACAAATTTGGTACCTATAGAATTAGATTTTCTATGAGTTTTTCCTTTAGCTGTTCTAATGCATGTTCGCACTCCTTGGTCTAGATGAATGAAGCATCTTTCTTTGTAAGCTTGGCCAATGGCTTTGTAATCTTAGAGAAGTTCTCTATAAAGCACTAGTAGTAGCCAGTGTATCTAAGGAATGATTAGATATCATTGACTGTCTTTGGTTGGTGTGTGATTCCTTGGATGATTCTTATCTTTTCAAGGTCTACCTCAATCCCTACTTGAGTAATTCTATGCCCTAGTACTATGTCCTCTTGGATCATTAAATGGCTTTTCTACCAATTGAGCCTAAGGTTTATTTCAACACATCTTTTTAGTACTTGTTGAAGGCAATCCAAGGCTTACTCAAATGTAGCCCCATACTTAGAGAAGTCATCCATAAAGATTTCTACCCCAGTACCAATCTACTATTGAAAAATACTAAGGAAAAGGGGTTGAAATGTTGTAAGGGCATTACACAGATCGAATGGCATCTTACAATATGCAAGAGTCTTTAAGAGACTCGTGAATGTTGTTTTGGCCTGATCTTTGAGTGCAATCTAGATTTGGTTATAGCCACTATAATCATCCAAGAAGCTATGATAGTAATGCCCAAATATAATTTCCAATACTTGGTTCACAAATGGCAATGGAAAATGATCTTTAAATGTTGCCATATGCAACAGCCTAAAGTCAATGCAGACTATCCATTTGCCATCTTTCTATGGCACAGTTATGAGTGCTCTAACACACTCACTATCTATGATGGGATAGATGAACCCTACCTTGAGGAGTTATTCTATTTCCTCTTTAATGATATGCTTCAACTTGGGATTCAACCACCTCTATGATTACCTTCTTCAACTTGGGGTTCAACTACCTCTACGATGTTGGCATATCTGTGGATCAATTTCAATTAGTTCAGGATATGACCAAGCAAAGGTTGTTGGCCATTTGTTGACCACCTCTAACAGCTTGTCTTTTTGTTTGGAAGCAAGATTTGCATTGATTATAACCAAATTTCCATTTTTAAAAAATGCATATTCCATACCAACTAGTAGAGTTTTTAACTCTAGGGGCTCCAACTTGAAATTATTAGGAATTTCCATCTCTCGCCAATAGGTATCATCAACTTCATCATCAAAGAGTTGGTGATGAACTTGCTCAAGTTCATCCATGCCCCTAGCACATGTTAGGCTCTCAGTAGGTTATATGCATAGTGTGATTCTATTAGAGTTAGTTGTCAACCACTAGGTGCCCTCCTATTTTGTGGCTAATAGGTATAGGCACCTTTGGATGTCAATTTCATGTGCACACTAATTGTATGCTTTAATGAATGTACTTTTAATGGACTAGATTTTTCACACGCAATTGCACCTGTTATCGTTGTACATGATGCATGGAACTTGCTTCTTCTTGAGTCATCCAAATTCATTTGCCTTGGAGATTTCCATGGAGATGTTCCTAATGTTCATTCGTGCATCAACAGTGCTTAACCATGCACATACCATAATGATGGGGAAGTCGCCTTTGCAGTTTTCTACCTTGATCACCAGAAAATTGACAAGATAGAACCACCAACAAACTATAGTTACAATGTCCTCCACTAATCCCAAAGGGATAGTGATTGATTGATCTACCAATTTCAAGTGGATATTGCTCTTCTTAAGAGGTGGTAGGTTCTAGGCTTTGTACATGTCATGGGAGATGAGATTGACACCAAAACCAAAATCAAGAAGAGCCTTGCATGGCTCATATCTAGCGATCTGTAAGTAAATAAGAGGACTTCTCAAGTCATATCTCTTCGTGGAAAGGTTTCCATCCTTAATCCAATCAAAGATAGCATGAGTTAACATCACAATGCAGATCTAAGGTAGCATTTGGTTTGAAACACCCTCAAATGTGTTTCATGCAGAGGATGAGGGTGCTAGAGATATAGGATGACCAGCCACATTAGGTTGTGATGGTTTGGAAGCATTTTTGGGTCAAAAAAATGGTCATTTCCTAGATTGATTATCCAAACCACTCAGCTGGAAGGCCAATTGTAAATTTACAACCCTCATAGTATTTCGTTGTTATAGTTTTAAGGGAATTTCATCCTGCATGGATGAAGCAAGAGGTAATTGGGTTGAGGGTGGAGGGATGTATGCAAATACATGTAGAGCGTGATATGGATATGGGGGCTCACCTTAAGTAGATGGTGAATGAGTTTAATGGTACTCTAGAGGATAATAGTAATGTTGGAATGAGGCATGGCTAGTAGAGCTTCATGGAGAAATGGATTGCTAAACATAGTACCTGTATGAATCTATTTTCTTGTAAGGGTACTACTGTCTTGGAGGTGGCATTCCCCACAACTATAGTTGGTTCCACTACTAGTATTACTCATACAATTATGGTGGAACTCCACTTGGATAGTAAGCTTGTTGTTGTTAGTGGAATTGCCTTGGATTGCCTTAAGGATAAGGCAATCATCTTGGTGCTTGCCTCCTTACTAGTCAAGGATTCAGGCATACACCCTAGACTTGCCCAATAGCATAGCACTTAGTAATCCTAGTAGTGGATACATGGGTTCAAGACATGTATGGAAAGTACGATCGAATGCTTATGTTAGGACTAGTTAGAGATTAGTTAATTAGTTAAGTTAAATTAGTTATTAAATTACTTAATTTCTCTATTTCAAGCATAAAACATAAAACAATAAAAATCAAATGCCTCAATTACACTTAACCATACCTTTTTACATCACAAGTGTAATTGGGAACACAACAAATAACTATGAGGGTAAAGTTCACTTCCTAGGAGACTAGTGTACCAGAAGACATAGAATCTGTGGAATTCGACCGGATAGCGCATGAATGCTTCATAATTCTTATAGTTGGGTGTAGGGGTACCTCGATAGCTCATCAATCATAAAAAATCAAAAAAAAAACACAAAATCAATTCCCATCACCAACACTACCAACATAGCCTAGGAAACAACATTTCATAACAAGAAACCAAAATTTAACCAATGCAGGAAAAAAAACATACAAAAACTATTAAAAAATTCTTAAAATTTCTCTAACCTCAAAAGTAAAAAACATATATGAAAAAACAAGAATCAACCACCAACGCTAACAAGCCATGGCCAAAAAACCTTAAACACTGCCGATTTTTGTAGGAAAAATTACACAATTTTGACAAAAATTGGGCACCAGTGCCAAAACAAGGTTGGGAAAAGATCCATAAAAATTCATAAAAAATTCTAAAAACTATGATTGCACATCCAGTGTATCCTAGAGACCTATAACAATAGTCCTACATAGTTGAAATATAAAAATTTGATCATATGAATGTTAGAAAAAATCTCGAAAACTAGTCAAAACTGGTAATATCAGGGTACAACATTGTCCATAAGCTTAGTAAAAATAACCAAAATATTTACAAAGAAGCACCAAAAAATCCATATCTCTCTACCAATGTAATCACCAAACCTATACCTTTAATTTGATGTAATTAGAACAAAAACTTTCAACCTAGAGTAGCTTATAAGTAGGGAAACATTTTCACAAAATTACTCAAAAGCAAAAAAATGGTGGAAGATTGGTACCTCAAAATCTTAACAGAATAGATTTATCCTGTAGAAGGGTTGGAAATCCTAGAAATAGCTTTCATAGTCTCTTCAAGCTCATCCAATGTAGGGTTCTGAACTGATGGATTTCCTTTCTTCAGCATATTTCTCAAACCATTGTACAAAAGAGCCTAAATTTCTATCTTTGTTGCAAACACGCTACATACAAGGATGAGTAAATTCCAAATTTACTACCAATAGTTGGGTTTTGAATACCAAATCAAGCTCATACATTTCCCTCTCAAGCTAGATAAGAAATAAGCTCATGTGCCAGTGTTTGGTGGTGAAAAATCCTCTTCTGGTGCAAATACGTTGGCTTTGAAGCCTTAAATAAGCTAAGCAAAACCTTCTATGCATGATGGGTGAGTTGTGGTAAAGAAAATCAATTTCATATGCTAGTTATTAATTTTAACCTCTATTTCCTGGCTACAGTGCTAATAGTCAAGTCATTTTTTGCTCACCCAATTTCAACGCTATCAATAGACCTAACTTTGGCTACTAGTGAGCCCTATAGATCATGGGCTAGCACACCTATGGTTTTATACAATGCCTTGAAACATACGATTAATGCAAGACCTTGTCAAAAAATTTAACATTTTAAAAAATTAAAAAATCCATATCTTGAACTCAAACATGCTATCTAGCTTGTGAAACAGTGTGAGAAGCCAAGAAAATCTTTTTATTAGCTTATTTAGCATTAAAACATAGCTTATTTCCATCCATAGCCTATATGCTAACCTTCAAAACTCAACATACCAAAAAAGCTATTTTCACAAGCTATATAAGCTAGATACTAAGCTCTTTCACACTAGGACCCCACCTATACAAGTTGCCCACTATGTAGGCTAGCTTATAAAGTTTGAAAAAGCTCTTCCTTAACTCAAGATATCTTTAACAATAGCTTATTTCAACCTAGAGCTTATATGTTATCATATGGATCCCGATCATGCCAAAAGCCTATTAAAAAATCTAAACAAGTTACGAATTGAGTTCTTTCACACTAGGAACCCATCCTAATACACTAACCAACATGTAAGCCAATGTGAGAAGCTATCACAAGCTCATTCCTAGCCAAAAACAAAAGCTCTTTCCATCTTCTAACTCCTAGTATTTTCATCCAAAGTTCAATAAGAGAAAAACCAAGTTAGGCAAGCTAAAATGGCAAAAATTCCAACCCTCATACATCAAGCATGAAGCCCAAATATGTTGTAGCAGCATAAGAGAAATCTTGTAGAGCTGGGCATGAACAAAAATAAGTCAAGGTTTGCCTAAACAAGGTTTAGAGGGTCCCACATGTCAATTACTAATCATATGCCATCCTAGTAGGGCCTGGAAGCCTAAAACATTGTCAAAATGTGCCAAAAATTAGCCAATACACTGTAAGAATGGACTAAATATGCTGAAGCCTTGCCTAAAAGCATCCATGTATGAAAACTATAGGCTAAATACACTACAGTAGTGTAGAAAGTAGCGTAGGAAAAACTAGAAGCTCTAAACTTGACTTTCCTAGCCCATACGTTGTTTGACTACGTCCCACAATTTATAAACATGATGCACAATGTCTATAAGCTAGGGAGGTGATTCCCACAAGTTGAAAAAAATCAATTTTTTCTTTCTAATGATTTAAAAAAAGAATTCTAATTCTGGTAGTTAACGGTCAGTTTTAGCAACGAAACCCTAATTTTAGTACTTTATAACTAGTTACCACCAAGTTCTTTCTTATTTTGGTAATTACAACCACTTTAACTAGCTTTCTTTATTTATTTAAAACATAAAATAAGATTAAAAATTAAAAATAATTTATAAAAAGACATGTTTAAAATTTTTTTTAAAAGGCACTTTGAGAAATAGAAAAAACATTTTTTATAAAAATGAAATATATATATATTAAAAACTATTTTCTAGTAGTCCACTACTAGTTTTTCACAAGTTGTTTCTATTTTAGCAAAGCTTTTTTATTTATTTTTATAATTCTCAGCCTATTTTCCATAACTTTTTTTATTATTGGACATTTTACAACATATTTTCTTTAACTTTTTGTCGATCTTGACAAGTTTCATCCTCCTCCCCTTACTTTAGCAACTTACAACCTTTTTCCATTGGATTTCCAACAATGAAAATCTAAAACTCAAAGCCTACAATAACTATTATTACCTATGCTATGTCCAACCTTGTTCACACTCACTTGCCATCGTTTGCTGATATTTGATCATCATTTGGCATCATTAGGTCATCATTTGACATCATTTGGCTATCATTTGGCTATCATTTCACATCATTTAATGTCATTTGGTATCATTCAGTAACATTTGACACCATTTCCATCATTTTAGTCATCATTTGGTCCCTCCTTGATCTTGTTTGACATGATTTGACCTAATTTAACCTTGTACAGCCTTTTCATGCCTCAATCAACCTCATTCAACATCATTTGGGTCATCATTTTGCCTCATTTGATGTCATTTGTCATCATTTGGCTCCATTTGATACAATTTTTTATGTAATTTTTACATCATTTGACCATCATTGGCATCATTTTAGCATCATTTGATATCATTGGTGACTAGTCTACATCATTTCACATGTTTCCAATGTCATTTGATATCATTTGTCATCATTTTTGGCCATTTGACATCATTTTTTATTATTTTTGCATGGTTTTAACCTCATTTGACCTTGGTTCAACCTTACCCTACATCATTTGGCATCATTTAGCCATTGTTACACCTTGTTCCACACCAAACTATATTTTATGATCCTCTTTGTCCATGTTACAACCTTACTTTACCTTAATTAGCCCTATTCCACCTTGTTTTTACCTTAATCTGCCCTATTATATTTTGTTATTGTAGGATTTTTATCTAGTTTTAGCATTATTTAGCAATTTTATTACACAAATGCAATGTAACATGCTTTTGTTGATATGCAAGGTTAGAACATAGATACATGAGAACAAGTTAGTCTACCTTTGGACCTAAAAGGACCTCATGGTGATGTCACATGACTAATTGACTTAGAATGTCTAAATCTTAAGCCCTTGAACCTATTTGACTACATAGCCTCAATGGAAAAATCTCTAGAGTGGCCTAAATCCATAGTTAAAACCTTTGATATAGAAGCTGATGACATAACTAAGGACTCTCTAGTTGAAATTCTAGTCACAACTCTTATTGGTGAGGAGAAAACATTAAAACTAAGTTACTCACTAGAACTGCAAATAGCTCTAGACATCACCAAGGTCCTTCAAAATAACATCAGAGTCTTTGCTTGGTCTTATGAAGATATGCTAGGGCTCGACCCAAGATTAGTTCAACACAACATCATTCTCAATCCTAGTATTAAGCCTATTAAGCAAAAGGTTCACAAGATTATATCAAATTTGGCCCTAGTAGTTCGTGATGAGATAAAAAACTCTACCAAGTTGATTTCATTTGAGCGATTAGCTACACTGATTGGGTATCTAACATAATGTTGGTTTCCAAGAAAAATGGAAGCATTTGTATTTGCATTAATTTTCATAACCTAAACAAGAAAATAATTAAATATGATTTTTCTTTGCCTAGTATTGATCACCCTATTTATACCATGGCTGGCCATGCCTTGTTATCCTTTATGGATGGGTTCTCAAGATGTAATCAAGTTAGGATTAACCTAGATCGTCAATTGTTCATGACCTTCATGACCCCTTGGGGAACCTTTTGTTACACCATGATGTCATTAAATCTAAAGAACATAGGTGCAACCTATCAATAAGCAATAACCTATATTTTTAGTGACTATATGCTAGAATTGCATAATGATTATGTTGACAATATAGTGGTCAAGTTCATGATAGCTAAAAATCATGTACATGATCTAAACTTAGTGCTCCAATGATGCCTTAAACATGAGCTCAGAATCAACCCTAAGAAACGTTTCTTCGACATTATAATGAGTAAGATGCTTGGTTTCATAGTATTCAAAGCATGAATACGTTTCAATCCTGACAAGGTTAAGTGTATAACCAACTTAGCAATGCCTAATAACCATAAGGAGTTACATGGATTACAAGGTCAATTACAATTTATTCGTAGTTCATCTCAAGGCTCACAGATAAGTTACAACCTATGCACCACTTACTTAAGAAGGGAGTTCACTACAAGTGGACAAACCAATGCTAAAATGTTTTCGATGGCATTAAGCAAGAGTTCGCCCAATTGCCTACTATGTATCCACTGTAGAAGTACAAGCCATTTTACATTTACCTTGCAATCTCTAACATGTATATAGCCTTTTTACTTTGTCAAAAATAAGATGATGAAGTGGAGCTTCGTGTCTACTACTTGAGTCATGCGTTAGCAGCTTACAAGACATGATACAATAAGGTCAAGAAGCATTTCCTAGTCCTAGTCTTCTGTCTGAAGAAGTGGATACACTATCTCTTTAGGAGTTAGGTCAACATTATATGCAAGGATAACATGTTGAAATCCATAATAACCAACATCTATGAGAAGCCGAATAGCCCGATGGAAGAACATAATAGCTAAGTTTGACCTACACTCCATCTCTCAAGCCTCAACGAAAGGTTAGGCTATAGCCAAACCTTACAACTTTCCTAGTTGAGAATAAAGTAACTATAGACCCTAAATTTCCTAATGAGCATGTCAACATTATTATAGAAGTTCCCAAGGATTATGACACCATCATGCACTTTGATGGAGCTTTAACTATTCACAAGGCCAACGTTGCTGTCATCATAACTTTACCCTCTAGTGAGATCCTACCATTTGTGTATCATATTCAATTTCCATGTACCAATAATGTAGTTGAATATGAAGGATTAATTAGAGTAATGATGGTAGCTCACAACCATAGAATTACATGTTTGATGATAAAAGATTATTCACAACTAGTGGTTAACTAGGTAATTGATGTTTATGTATGTAAAGCAAAACACTTGCAACCTTACTATGACCTAGCCAAAATTTTGATATATCAGTTTACATATGCTTGTATTCAATACATTCCTCAAATTGAAAACACTCTAGTTAATGCCATTGTAACCTTGGCCCTAAGTGTAATGCCTAATGTGCTTAGCAAGTTGCTTTTCCAAATGGAAAACTGTGCTCTTCCCATCATGCAGAACACTGAAGGTACATCTATAGCCACTATCAACAATGTTTCTCAATGAGAGCAGCATGAAAATATCAAGTTTTACCTAATGCATGGCTAGACTCCACAGAACCTTACTACCCCTCAAAAGGATGCTATATGTAAATGATCAAAATAGTATGTCATGGTAGTCGATAACACATTATGTCGAAGGTCCTATGATGGAATATTGTTAGTGTGCTTGGGAAAAGTAGAAGCCCATAAGATACTTGAATAGATGCATGAAGGCATATTGTTAGTGTGCTTGGGAAAAGTAGAAGCCCATAAGATACTTGAATAGATGCATGAAGGCATATTATTAGTGTGCTTGGGAAAAGTAGAAGCCCATAAGATACTTGAATAGATGCATGTAGGCATATGTGGAGGACATATAGGACAACAAGCCATGGCTATAAATATTAGATGATTAGGATACTATTATCTCTATATGGAAAGTGATTTCTCATAGAAGGTCAAAACTTGTAATACATGTCAATGGTACATTAACTTGATACATGTGCCATCAACTAAGTTACACACCACTCAAATCATGAGATCATTTCCAAGGTGGGAAATTGATATCTTTGGATCCATAACACCCAAGTCTTCTATAGGACATAGCTTCATCATTACCACAACTAAACACTTTAATAAGTGGGTTGATTCTATTCCACTAAGGAAAACAACAGTTCAACAAGTCTATAAATTTATATTAGAAAATATAGTGTCTTGTTTTGGCTTATCTTTAACCATAGTTATAAATACTAAACTATATTTTAGCAGCCAAGAAACACAAAATTTTTATTAACAACTAAATATTAAACATTTTTTTGTCACCTTACTACCTGCAAGCCAATGTTCAAGCCGAAGCTTCCAAGAAAGTCATCATTAAACTTTTAAAGAAGATTGTAAGTAATAGTAAATGTAGATGGTATGAACAACTATTGTACACACTTAAGGCCTATATTATGACCTTTAGAACTGTAACCCAAGCCACCCCATATAGTCTAGTCTATGAATCTAAAGCTATTTTACCTCTTGAATTATAGGTTTCATCATTAAGGGTAGCTCTATCTAACTTCATCAACAATGAACAGAATATGAAGCTACATACCATTGATCTTGATTTGATGGAGGAATAACAAATACACATACTTTCCAACATCAAACGATATCAAGAGAGGTAGAAATAGCTATACCATCATGATCCTAATAGGTAGAAAGTTACGGAAGAAGACCTTTTTCTAAAGGCCATTTGCAAACATGTAGATAAGTTTGTGGCCAACTAGAAAGGATCTTTCTTGGTCACCAAAGCCTATGATAATGGAGCATTTAGATTGGTAGACTTGGATGAGAATGAAGTAGCCAATCTACTCAATCATTCCTATCTCACACCATATTACATCTAACGCTGACCCATTTTCTTGTAGCCTTTGTATGTCATTATCTACAGGTTTGAACATATGACCAATGTTGACAACTATGATGGTCTTTAACAAATGAGCCTACATGACTTTACAATTCTTTCTAACATCATAAGATATTGCAAACTTTGTATAACTCTATGGAATAAAATACATATCTCTCTTATATTTGCTAATTGTAAACAATCGCAACCTCTATCTCCTTGCTAACACATGTATCCTTATGCAAATTCTTGTAATCACACATACTCCTTGACTTGTTTTCTTGTCCTCTTGGAGTTGTGTTTGCAGAATGAAGCCTAGAGTCACTAAAAATGTATGACTCATTACTATGGTGAGTTATCATGTGACCCCAATGCACAAGATGTAATTAGCTTATTCAATCTTACTTCACATCACTTCCATCACCCCTATACATAGCCATTGCCTATAGCCAAGTTATAGCCTTCCATACCTTGTTAACACTAAAAACCTATGTTTGACATTCATGCAACATGTCCTTGTGACATCTTCTCCATCATGCTTCATGCTCAAGTTCGCTAAATGTACCACATCTCATTTAGCATGAAAGCATAAATCCAGTTTATTAAATGCAAGACATCTTATTTAGTGGAGAGTTAAAAACCAAGTTTACTAAATGTAACACATCTCATTCAGGGAGAAAGCAAAGTTCAATCTTGGCAATAAAACCCAATGAAGGTTTTACCTCCCAAATAGAAAAGGAGCAAGAAAATGCCAAGGAAGAAAAAGGACCAATGTGGTCTCAAGATAAGCAAGTTAATATCATTCTATCTTTAAAAAAAGAGAGAAAAGAGAGAGAGAGTCAAATGACCAAAGAAGCCTTATTACAAAGTATCTGTTGTTCCTCACATTATCAAGTAATCAACATTCCATAGCATGAAAATTTCTTCGTTCAGCAAGCATGTCATTACTCTTTCAATAGCCATGAAATTAACATTTGGAATTCCTTGTTAACCCGCTAATAACCGATATAATCTTTATCTCATCCTAAACTCTCAACATCCTTGCATGACCTTATCTCACCATCATGAGCACTCCTTAACATGGTTTAATAACTACTAAATCAAGTGCAAAGGGGAAGCATTAGTGATGCATTCGCAACAATGTTTTGCATTCTTTATTGATGTCTCTTGAGTCAATTCTCAAAACATCAACAAAGAGGGTCCAATTAAACACCTCAAGGAAAATTTGTAAATTTTTCATGATAAGCCTTAATAGCCAAATTTGCAATGTAATTGATGGAAATTAAAAGGTAGAAACAATTGTCTATTTTTGTGTCAAAAATCTCATCTGATGGCATAATTTTAGCTAAAATTCCTATAATATTAATATGTAAAATTGAATTTATAGCATACAAGATGTAAAAGTTATTTAAGCAAGCTTATAGGCTGTAAATCCCATTTAAGCTAGCATATAACAGGCTTGAAATGTAAATACATTGCATAGGTAGCAAAAGCCTCTTATGCTGGAATTTTGAGTGGTGAAAATGCTAAATATGATAACATTTTTAACCTAACAGGCAAATATGCCAGCTTATAAGCTATGTATTTATGTTACACATAGCTTGTAATGCTCATGTGAGCATCTAAATTTGTAACTGAAGCAAATCACAGCTTATTTAAGCTAGATTTGTAGTCAATTTTAGGACTTTTGACAAACTGAATTTTCTAGAGCAAAAATAGTGAAGCAGAGCTGTAGACTTTTGCAACCTTTTAGCCATTTTTTGACATAAATTATTCAACCCAACCAAATCTTTCCAACCACATTTACAAGGCAAATCATGTGAGAAACCATTGTAGATTAAGTGTAGAATACACTCTACCATTTGCAACCAAATTCTAGAGATATTTTCTTATTCCAGGCTTCTTTAGAGCTCTTGATCTATATTTTCTAAATTTACACCTACATAGTATTCTCATTATATTAAATAGAAAGTTTGTAGTCTATTTTGCTATATTTTTCTACTCATGTGTTATATTATGAAAAGTCTCCTAAAGTCCAACGTATTTATGTATTACAGTTAATCTTCTTATTTAGCTAAACACGCTCAATAATAAATCTTAAAGTCCTCCAGTAATCTACTAGAGAGTGATTCAAAGGTTTTGATGTCTCTGACTTTTGATGTCTGTGGTCAAACCTTGTACTCTACATCATCCCTCTTATATATAACTTTTCAAAAGTTTTTGGAAGGTTCTATGGATCCCACTATGTTGTTCCTATAGGTTTACGAGGCATTTTGAGCCTATATATAGGAGAATACCCCTAAATGTAAGGGTTTAACATCTATAATTATCTGAATAGCATTTTCAAACTCTCAAAGCTCATCGATGCTTTGCTACTAAGAGATTCACTCTCTTTTGCTTTTCTCTCTCCCCTTTTGCTAACATATTATATCCCCTTCATGCTATTCTTTTGACATGTAAAGATCTACTAAAAATCAAATTAACACATCGGTTTGATCTTTCTTTTGTAATTGTTAGCTACTAAATCTGATTTTGTTCCTATTATATTTGCACTCATTGAGGCAAGAATGAGGTAACATAGCTCCTCATCAAACACCTTTGATCTCTAATACACATCTTGGAACACACTTTTACACATTTCTTTATCTCTTCTTGTAATCTAGGTTTTCTATTTTAGAACCTTTTATCTTTGGTTTTGCCCATATTTTACTCACATTTTTCTTCTTAGTTTACATGCATTTATTAATAGATCTATTTCCTTACCATGTGTTTTTCAAACACTTTCACTGCCAATCATGCCTCTATATTACTCTATGTTTTTCCTTCGATTAGATGTTTTCTAAAGAATAGGTTACATGCATAATCTTTTTTGCTTGATACTTGCTGATGTTGGCAAACTATCTAACTTAAATTGCTAGATTTATCCTTCAATTTCCAAGTCCCCTTTTTATTTGAAGGAGATTACTTGAAAGGTTAGTTTTCCTAGACCATTCAGTGACGATGAACTACCTGGCTCAATTTTGTGTTAGGTTATGTCAATTTCTATTTGTTATGATGATGTGTACCACAACACCTCCTCTAATTTAAGACACACCATCTTCAAGTAATCCAAGTGTTCTTCCTTATTAGCATTATACACCAACATTTCATCAAAAAAGATAATATAGCCCTTACTAATCAAGTCCTTCATTACATCATGCATCAAGCTCATGAATGTAGTAGATGCATTCATAAGCCCAAATGGCATCACTAATTAGTTAGAAAATCCATTTGATGTCTTGAAAGCTATCTTTCATTCATCACTAACTCTAATTCTGATTTAATAGTATCCACTCTTTAAATTAATTTTACTAAAAATCTCTACATTGGTAAGGACACCAAGGAAATCATTCATCCTTAGAATAGGAAACATGTACCTCATTGTTATCCTATTCACTACCCTGGAATCAATACACATCCTCCATTTGTTGCTATCCTTATTTTGCACAAGCACTATTAAAATTACATAAGATGAAATCAGTTCCCTCATGAAACCATTTGTAAGTAACTCCTCTACTTACCTTTGTAATTTAGCTTGTTGATTTGGTGCCATCTAGTAAGCACTCTCGTTTGGAATGTCAGCACTAGGAATAAAATCAATCTAATGATGTACATTCCTCATTAGTAGAAATCCATTCAATTCCTCTTTCAACACCTTACAAAATTTCTCCTTCAAGCCTAGCATACCTGTAGGAAGTTCAAGCTTTACATCATCATGATTAGTAGCAAGTATTGTTATAACAACAAAACTAAAACTAGTTTCATCATGTTCCTTAATATATTCCCTTTCTCTTAGAACAATTAAGGAAGCAATAAGTGAGCTTTGCTACCTCACTTGTTCAGTTGACATGGGAATCAATTCATGGATTCCATCAAATCTAACTACACTCCATAAATTTCTTACTCCATCAAACTGAGCATCATTATTAAAATTCCAAGGTCTACTAAGAATTACATCAGCATAATCTATTGGAATCACATCACGCTTCACAACATCATGAAAACCTCTAATTTTAAATATTAAAGTACATTTTCCCCTCACCTCTTGGGAAAAATCTCTAGACAACCAATGCACTTTATAGGTTCTAGGGTAAGGGTTAGATGCCAAACCCAATCTAGTAGTAGACTTCCCAATCAATCAAAACATGAACCCATTTTCCACTAAGAAAATATCTATTCCTAATCTAAGATAACAATTTTCTATTAGAATGACCTCCTCTATTCACATTCCCCATGACTGCATAAGAATTTAAATCAAAAACTTAATTTTTGGAGCATTAGGATTACCTCTCTAAATACATTAGCTTGATGTCTCCTTCATTTCCATGATTTATACATCTTTACTCTTGACTGCCTCATGAAGTCAACATTTCCATTGCTTGTGTTTCCATTCTTCATACTTGCAACATTAAAGGTTTGATGAGCTACTATCTTGACCTTTGCCTTGCTTACCTTGGTCCTTCTTGGCTTTGTCCTTCTCATCACTTATTTCTATCTTCTTATCGTGGCTATCACCTTTGCCTTCAAATTTGATTTTAGATTCCTTCAAATATTTGGATCCCTTCTCCTTCTCCTTGGAAGTTTGTTTTCTCTTGTTTTTGAATCCTATTAATTTCTTCTCAACATTAAGTGCCAAATCATAAGTCTCATTAAGAGTTTGTGGCTCCTAAAAAGAAAAATCCTACTAATACATCATTTAAAGACCTCTTAAAAACATTGAAGCCTATTCATACTCCTTCCATTTACTTTAGCTTAATGAAATAGATCATAAAATTTGATGTAGAATTCTTTGACATCTTTGTCACCTTGCATTAGGAATTTTAACTTCATAATGATCTCTTATCATTGATGAGACTATTTAGATTTTCTTTTCAACTTGTATTTCATCAAAGGCCAATCTTTGATGGATGGATCATTTTATCTTGCATAATCTTAGGACTCTTTTTCCCATAAAATAGAAGTCATACCTTCTAATTTGGATTCAAAAATAAGTACCCTCAAGTTATTTGATACCTCTTCCAATTTAAAGCACTTCTCAAGTGCCTTTAGCCAACTTAAAAAAGCATTAGTGTCATCTACACCATTGAAAATATTCAATTTTATGTATGAAAGTCTAGTAGCATTTTTGAATCCTCTAGTAAGCCTTTCTTCATCCTCCTCATCAAGTTTTCTTGGAGAAGAAGTAGTTACCACTGTTGAAGCCCTCAGAATTATCATCTCAAAAATAGGATTTTCTTTCACTAAAATCCTTGGCTAATGAGTACCTACAATCCCATAGTTTAATTGTTCTTTCTCATCATCCACTTCATCTTTGCTTGGTTGTGAAAATTCTTCATATGAATGTGCATGCTCATCACTTCCACATGTTTGGATATGGCTAGGATTGACATTTTTATTTACCTATACATTGATTTCATTCAATTAAGCAACCATCATCTAGAATGTGGACTTCATTTTCTTCATGTCTCTATTCAAGACTTGAATCTATTTCTTCTTAGGTGTCATCTCTAATTGATAAAATCCTCTACCAAATTCCAAGCAATAGTTAATACAAATATGTGATACCAATAATGCTTAATCACATTCACTCTAATATTAAATTCACCTTCCAACACTAAATCCAAATATTATGAAAAGATAATTTATTTACTAGAAAATAAGAAAACTAGCTACCTTCAATTATTTAAAGAGGAGTTTACAACTAGGTAGCCAAAATCACAAACATCCAAAATCTCTCAAATAATTGTACAGTGCTATAAACTATAAGACTCTACAAGCATACAATGGTTGTTCTTAATGCAAGATACAACCAATGGAAAATCTCTTCATAAACCAAGATAAAGTTTCAAATTAGATAAGGAAACAAAATACAAGAACACATAGGCTAATCTACACATATTAACCCTAGAGCTACAACCATCATTTCACTCACTAGATGTGCACTATCATACTCTTATCAAGCTCTAATCAACTCAAGAGCTTCCACCAAAACTTCTCTTCACCACCTTAATTTTTCTTTCCATCTTCCATCATACAAGCATGAACAAACTAATATTTATTAATAACAAGGAAATAAGATATCTAAAAACCTTTCTACAAATCAACCAAGGATCTAATGTTGTTTCAATCCTCTTCCCACTATCTCCTAGTTATTTTCATCTTTTTTCAACTATTTCTTGAATTAGAATGATCAATTTTGGAAGTTTCCCTAGCTGTAACAATCATCTTTGGTCTCCTCGAGTCATCTTTGATAAAACTCAAACTTTCATGAGAGATGTCTCTTGAGAGTGGGAGAGGTCTCCTCCATGTCATAAACATCTCCTCTACATTTGAGATATCTTTCCATGAGACATCTCCTTTAATACGCCTTCAATTTTGGGGAGACATCTCTTATCAATAAGAGACGTATCCTATGAAGATTAAGCTCTTGGTAGAGATGTCTCCTACATGTCCCAAAAATTTTCTATGAAGTCCTAGCTCCTGGACAAGATGTCTCCTTCACCTCCAAGAGATGTCCACAAAGCTTGAAACATGCAAAAATCAAATTTTGGGGAAAACAAGGGGATTAGAAAAGATACATCATATGTAAATCACAAAATCATCATAAGCATAACATAATAATAACTTCAAGTAATTGATGATACAAGTGTCATGCTAGGTTCCAAATATCACATGCTCAACATTACATATATTTCAAACACCTTCATATACAATCCATACTTTACAAAACACATTCATATTAGACATAATATAATTGACCAATAACCCTAACAACTAGTTCTATAGGCATCACCAATGGCTAAAACATATCATATCCTAATCAAAACACATAACTCTTATTCATGTCTAAGTGTGAAAGAACATGCATTATACATTCATTGATCATGATCTCTACCATGACTTGTAGTGATCCAATACAAAGGGCTATGACCTAGATGCATCTTGCATTGGCCTCATGCTTTATATTAAAAATTATATTTTCATTCATTGAGACTTCATCATGACTCATGTCTAACTTGCTATGCATGCAAAAATCCAAATGTAATCCCATAGAAATAGCCTTAGCACTACTCATAGCCCATGCTTGTCAACTAAAAAGAAATCAAAACTCAATCGTAACTTATCTATGACCCCACCATGACTATCTTGAGCTCATGTCCTCAACCATGATCTTATTGTGACTTGCATTCTACTAGACACCCTAGCATGACTACTCGATGACTACATTGTAACCTATAAAAAACTCATGACTTCCTGCAAATGACATGATAGGAAGAAATTCATAATGCATAGAAACCTAAGCATACATCTCAAATGATATGAAAACATCATAAAGAAACCATAATAATATAAAGAATAGTAATGGGATCTCTACTATCCCCAAAACCACCAACTGAAATACTAATAACATCCATTCAAATCATCAACATAAGATGATAATTAAAGAGCATGTTCATCATTTCCAATAGTAGAAACTTTAAACATCACATGACATCTACACATCATATCAAAAGCCCATGAAAATGCATAATGATCTAAAAATTTAAAATAGAAGACAAGTAAAGAATCCCACATGAAATTTTATGAACTTGTTGAAACTAGAAACTAGAACTAAATTCCTAAAACACTCTCAATGAAGTTTTGGATTCTTTAGAACCTAAATTGGAATTTTCTAACCATAGCCTACCCAATACCACCTCCCCAATGTTCCAAGAAGAGAAGAAAAAACTAAGATGCATGGTTTTGAAAATGAGAAAGGTAGTAAATATATTATATTTTTCTCATATAAACCTATTATAACTACTTATATTTTTAGTTTTCATTTTAGATAGTTTCCAAGAAATTTTCCTATGTCCAAATACTAACAAGAAATCTATATGAGATAATGTAGGGACACCTCTTCCAAGCCCCTTTTTTCTTCCTAGAACTGACTGATTGTAAGTTTAGGAAGCTAGGAAGATGTCTTTGAGATCAAAGAGAAGTCTTGGTTGAGAGCTGGGTATGCATAGGAGACGTTCTAGTAGAAAAAAAGATGTCTTGTTCAATAGTGAGACATCTCTAGGGAGATGTCTCTCCCTAACAAGAGATGTTTGTGGGAGAACATATATACCTAGAAGGAGACATCTCACCCAAACAAGAGATGTCTCCTGTAATTAAGAGACATCTCATCTAAAGCTTAGGATTGATAAAAAGACGTCTTGGTAAGCCTATAAACACCCCATATAGCCGAGGAAAGTTCCAAGTTAGTAGTTCCAAGTTTAAAAACAACCAAAAAGATGAGAATAAGATGAAAACAACTAGGAATCTTCTAGTTAAGCATGGATAAGGTTTTCCTAGGGTTTTTGTCATGAATTTAATAAATATGATTGTGTGTTTTCATGCTTTTGATCATGAGAGCAAGGAGAGTTGGGCACATGAGAGTTGGATTGACAGGAAATTGCATGAGTGTATATGCATGACTATGGTTAATTATGTGTTTGGCCATTGTGGCTCTTAGCATGTGTGTTGTGTTGGATCTTAGTCATAAGTTTGTGGAAGAGATCTAGATCAATTGTATCGTACATTGAGGTTAATCATTATGTGGCCATAGAGCCTTATGCTCTATAATATCATTGAGTGTGTAATTAATTTATGATGTTTGTGGGTTGTAGAATCATTAAATTATAATTTTCTCTAAATAAATTCAAGTTAGCTAATTTTCTTATTTTTTTAGTAATTGAATTATCTTCATACATTATGTATTTGATGTATATCTGAAGGATTAAAGTAAAATGAAGTAACCCTGCTCCACAACATAATACATTCATGAGAGATCTATATCCAAATACTAATCAAGCATAATACCTTCATAAACTATCCATTAGATGATCATGAGACTATATAAACATCATAGCAGATGTTAGCTAGCCATACACTATAAACATGCATAACATGCTAAGCATGATGATCTCATAACATGACTAGTCAAGCAACACTAATACAATACTCAAAATGCATAATCATATCAAATGGTAAAGAATCATACTTGCTTAGAGGTTAATCTTTCCCAAAACCCTCACAACCTATTAACCACAAACATCCTACTATACATCAAACAAGATTAGTGTGCATAGTCATGGTATCATAATCAGCTATATATAATATAATAAGATCTAAAAAATATAGCATTAAAATAATGCATTGAGCTAGACAACCCCATAACCCTCAATCGACTCTATACACACATTATAAACATAATATAATATCATGGGGTTCTACAATGAGGGGTTACATCTATCCTTCACATATTGAAGTACTATAATACTCATTGAAAGTGATGAAGCATCATTTTTTGAATATCAAAAACCTTAATGAAAATTGTACAATTCAATTGAGATGTTGTATCTATGATATCACATCTACAATATTGTAGCTACTACATCACATTTGCTATGTTACATCTATGATATCATAGGTTGGAATGCTATGTTGCAAATACTATATTACAATTACAATAAATACCTATAAATATGAGTCACCTAGCCATTCCTATAGTAAAGATATTGTAGTTTTTCCTCGTAGAAGTTAGAATTTTTTCTCTTTAAGTTCCTACAACTAATTAATTTGATTGTATGGAGTTTTATTCGAGTGCATGATATACCTAGATACTTCTACATGATGGCAATACAATTAAAATTGATTCCTTCCATTATAGCACTCAGCTTATTTTCAACATTTTATTCTTAATGCATCTTATTTTTCAACACTTAATAATTCAATATTTTATTTCATAACAACGTAAGTACAACTAGTATGAGCATAATATATTAACATTTAGTAATCCTAGTAGTGAATACTTGGTACACCCAACGCTAAATACTTCATAACCTAGCAATGTTAATATAGGTTCAATATGAGTATGAATAATGGAAACATATGCTCTACACTTAGGATATTTTAGATTAGTATTGGTGATCATTTGGGATCGCCAACATTGGGTGCCTTTGGATCTCATGACCTTTAGGGTCATAAGATCGAAGGTGTTCTTCAAATAGGGTTTAGGTGCTTACTAGTCTCTAGTAACACCAAGGCCTAGATACCTCCAAATAGACTTAGTAGTTATGAAATGAACTAATCGTGACTATGTTTTTGTTGTTGTAAATGTTGAAATGGTTGGGTTGTGTATGAAATTGTAATTGGCTATCATAAAAGAAATTCAGCTAACTTTGTCAAATACCGTGAGTTTTTGAAGGTTCCTATTTTGTCTAATCACTTAGTCCATATAGTCCCTATAGTATGTTACTTGAAACAAATAAAATTTTGCAAAAATGTTTGAGCACAATAGTGCCAATCTACTCCTAATTTCTCCCAAAGAGAAAGTTCACAAGAAAACTAGAAATAGAGCAAGACTCAATGGAATTTAGAAAGAGAAAGAAAAGAAAGCAAATTTGTGTGTAATCTCAAATATTTAAGCAAGATAAAATGACATGAAGAAACACTTCACAATAAAGGTATTCCAATTCAATCTAACTATGAATTATCCAAACCCTCTAAGCTCAACAAGCAATTTCATAAAATACAATCTTATTATACTACCAAATATGCTACGTAAATGACAAAGTACGAGTCTCTATTTTGGCTAGTTAATAGTTGTCAAGAATTGCATTTAACAAAGCCTTTAAAAATTTGACAATTTCAAGATTGAAATACCAAGACAACACACTTTAAAACAATGAAGCTATTTTAGTTGTCTCGAAAGACCAAAGATTTTCCTAGATTCTTTATGCTCAAAATAGGTAATTTTGTTAAGACATTACTATTAAATTGCTTTAGAGGCTTTTCAACAACATAAGCTCTTTTATGGAAAACCTTAATAGAAGTCTAATATTGTGCAAAAATAGAACTATAAAAGCAACCTAAAAAATCCCAAAATTAAATGCCAAGCACAATACTATCTAAACTATTAGCTAAGTAACTAAAACAAAATGGGAAGAAATGAACTCGTAGGATTAAAATAAAGAAGTTGAATTGATGCCTCTAGCAAGCCATGCTTTACAAAAATTCTTCAAAGTTGCTTCTCCCCTTTCTTTCCATTCTACCTTTGAAGGCCCTTTTATAGTGACCTTAAGGTAGTTACAATAATCATGAAAAGTTAAGGGTATTACAAATATCTAGGGATATTAATTTATAACCATCCTAGAAGTTATAACTTTCATAGGAAGTTATTAGAAATTTGAGCTATGGTTGCCAAGTGTTTTCTTGGTAACAAATATCATGGAGATTACCATAAGAAGTTACAAAAATTATAGAAATATATGCCAAAGTTGGCAAGTATCTCATAAGAGACTACAAATATCAAAGAGAATTAATTATAACTTCCTATGGGAATTTTTCAAAAATAAAGTTATACTTATCATATGTTCATAAATCCTTCTTTCCTAATTTGTAAGCCCTACCCAACTTTAAGGTTCTGCAATATATATATATATATGCCTTAATAACATCACGTCCATCAACACATTTATACAAAATGTGTAATCATTGTAAGGTATGTTCATTTCCCATGGCCTTGATACCATGCACTGCATCGTCCTCTTCTCGCATTTGGAGGAAACTCTCCCATTTGTTGTGCCCTACTTAACTTTGATGTCATTTCTACCAAGAAAACACAAATGCTCTCTAACCCTTCATCGATGGAGTCTTACAGATGCATCACTATCACCTTCATTGTCCCATGCCTGTCATAACCATTATTAGTAATGGTTCTTTCTAAGCCTTAGGCATTGTTGTTGGGTTCTGGCTTGATCCAGTTAGGAGAGGCTGCACGTTTCTTTGTCATTACAGTCTAGACCAACAGATTGTTTCCAACTTTGCCTCCATTGTAGGGGGTTTGATGTCATCTTTGCCTACCCTAACATTGTTTTAAATCTTAGAACAAATACCATCTGAGCGTTGTGGCTCATTTACGAATTCATGGTGCCTTGAGCCTGAGTCTAGGCTTTTAAATTTTGATTAATGTTTAAATTTTTTTTTTACTCGAAATTTCCTCTACTTCTGATGGGTGCCACTAATTTTGCTAAATGAGAAATATTTCTTAAGGTTTTTTATTTTCTAAATCTTAATGTTGCTCATTTGAAATAATTTGGTGATGTAGGTTTTCACTATTCTACAAATAACCATCTTTCTTTTTCTTTAGGATGCAATTTGTATTTGTGATAGCCTAAATTTTTTTTGTTTATTTCAAAATCATAAATGATGCTCTTATGATTTTTCACAAATATTTGTGAATTTGGAAAGGCTTTAGTTAAACTCTACACTCCCTTATGAACAAATCCCAAAAGCTTACGTAGTGGACAATGTAAAAAATTATGTGCAGATAATGGCAATTTAAAAAATTCAATAGCATTCCATGTTTTTCATAACTCTATGAAAATTTCTTTTATTGCCCCATATGATTATTTGCTCTCTACAACTGGAAGGTTCCAAAGTATCTTCTAAATTAACAATATTTCAACTTCCAAAAGATATATTCATCTTTTAAAACTTCAAATAAAGGTGAATGATTATGGGTACCTCTCCTATCTACCAGTTAACCATTTGTTTAGAATAAGAAACTATAGTATTACTGTCCTTCTCGTTACAAAGACTTTTACTCATGATAATGAGAAGTTAACATAGAAACCAAGTTCCACTGCTTATGAAAGTAGACACACTACTTGTTCATAAACATGTTAATATACTTTCTTTTTATGGATAAAGCAACTAAACTCCCATGAACTTTTTCCCTTTTTCTACTTGTATGCTATCTTGCATCCACCAATAATATTTGGATTTTCATAAAACCTAAACATTAGTTCATAAATTTTTCTCCATAAGATGGCTTAAATGTGTCAACAATTACCTTCAAGTTCATAGTTAGTTAATATTTTAATATTTCAAATACTTTATTATTTTAATACTTTAATAATAAAAAGAAAAGCTTCTTATGCCCAAATAATACTTAACCGTACCACTTGAATCGATAGAAGTAATGATTAAGAAGACAACAACATGTAATCTAATGCTTAGTTATCTAGAAAATCATACTAGTCCAAAATCCATGGAATTCAACTAAATCACGCTTGAACACTTGTGATTTATATGGTTGGGTATAGGAGATACTCATTACTCATTAAAAAGCAACAGAACATCACTATCCTTCCAATGATGTGTCTTCTCTTAGACATCCCACCAATGGCTCATGGAACCTTTAAACTAGTAGGTTACTAATCATGTTTACTACTTAGGAATGTAGCCCATCAACTTAAGGGCCTTTGGAACCTTTTCTAACTACTTAGTAATAGTAGTAAAGACCTCCTTACATTGAAATATGGGTGGCTCCAACTTACAAAATTGCTCCATGAGCTCACATTCTATCAAGTATATTTTGTTACTACCACTCCCTAAACCAACATGCATCAAAGGTGTGTTTGAGTTCTTTTCTGTATATTGATTGATATTTGGTTGGTTAATCTTCTCATTTGTGGAAGGAGTAGGAGTAACATTTTCAACTTGAGGATCAATTACTTACTCCTCTATTTAATTAATAGCAAGATTAGATATCACAATTAGGTTGCTAGGTCTAACATGTATCCTCCTACAATGGTCATGTTTACTTCTAGCACCTATCATCATTTGGCATAATAACATATATGAAAAAATTATCAAACCTATGCTCTACTTGTAATGCACTTCTTCTAAACCTTAGGATGGAGAACATTACATTGGGTATAGAACCCCTAAACAAATGGATGATCATTACATGAGATAGGTAATAATCAAAATTGAACTAATACAACAATAAGATAAAATGAAAGGAATGCAACGATAATCATGACCAAGGAAAAAGAGGTATTAATAGTAAATGATAATATGATGTTAGAGTAAAATATGATATCATATATAATAAGTATCAAAACTGAAAATACAATGTCCTGAAAATAGTGTAAGAGCATATAGGTCTAAATAAATGCATAGCCATGAAAATATCTATCAACATGAAATGTATCCAATAATACATAAAGCATATAAAATTTAATACATAAATCATGACAAGAAAATAGTCCAATACATGTCAAGGAATGTCATAATTGAAATAGTTTGAATAATCTATAGCTAGAAAATAAATATGCAAGCCTATAAAAATTAGCAAAAAAAGTCTCTTTACTTCACCTAGCCATGATGACCTGAAAATAAAGAGTGGATAAGTATGAATTGAGTAAGAATTCTGAGTAGCTTGGTTCCTCCTCTAGATGATTTAAGGACAAGTCTTATGATGGCTAGGTGAAGACAATTTGACCTACAAACATATATCAAGAGAGTACAAACATATCAAATACCATAGAGTACACACCTAACATAGGTTTGAAATGTCAAACAAACAATCTAACAAAACTGAATTGTCCACTCTAATCCATCAATCTTTAAACAAGAAGGCTAGTGCATACTACATGTAGTTTTAAATGTATGAATTGTTACCATGTATACTCAACCAAATTAAAATAACCAAACTATCCAAACAAACCAAAGTATAATGCATATGAATTTATTCATTAGTCTCAAACCAAACTACTGGTGTTAGAGGCACTATGCAAGACTCACCTCTAACATTTTAGAGGCAATGATCAAGATTAATGAACCTATAATCACTCTTTCATTTAGACTAAGGCTTACAACAATAGTCATATTAATGCATTTCACTAGGGTCAAATACCAAATATCTTTAGAAAGCCCATCTCCAACCAACCACACAACTTGATACTAGCTTCTAAAAAATAACAAGCATATTCAAATCAAACATTAATGATGGAGGAATATAATGATTAATCCAATAATCCCAAATGACTAAAAGCTTTAACATAATCCAATAATTGACTTAAAGATCAATTCCATTAATCTAGCAACCTCAAGACTAGCTAAACAATATTCAAGGATGTTGAAACATATCTAACTAAGTCCAAACAATAAGAATATGTTAGAAATAACAAATCACAACTTCACTATGACCTATGATGGTTGACCACAACTTAGCCAAGACTTGTGGTTTACATAGAGTTTTAAATTAAGATATCAAATAGAGAATCTAGTACTTTTCATCTAACCAGAACTTGACCATGACTTGACCATGACTCATGGTTAACCACAAATGATCTAAAATAGCTCAAAGTAGCAAAGATGGCATGAAAGGCTTGACCATGACCTATGGTGGACAAGCATGACTAGACCATGACCTATGATGTTACAATTGTAGGCTTTGCAAATTGAAACTAAACAATGCATGAAAAAGTATCATGATCAACCATGACTTCACCATAACTCATAGTAGGAGACCACAACCTGACCACTACTCATGGCTAATGCCAATGATTTTACCATGACTTATAGTTGACTTTTGATTTTAGTATGGAAATCAAGATGAACTAAAATTAACATAAAATGACCTTCACATGCTATCAAATTGACAAGGAAACTTTAGCAATAAGACATCTGTGATATAAAGGACAATTACACAACTCCTAATTGAGGGAAATATATTAAGATGGTCAAAGATAACAAAAGGATCCAAACTCTAAGAGAACATAAAAGAAAACTATGAAAATGCTGAAAACTTGGAAATTAATGAAATGAACAAAACATATTTGGATTTGAAACAAGATGAATATTACAAAAATAAAATGAGAGATATACACATAATATCCATGTTTGAAATGATTGTAACATTGAATTCTCACAAAACCCCAATTTCAAAAAACACCATAAAATAATAAAATTCTAGCAAAACAAATCTTGTGATAAAGACATAAAAAGTCAATTGATTTTAGACATTCAAAGAAAGACTTAACCCAAGCAATAATTGCATAAGAATTATGAAAATTCTAATAAATCCTAACCTCATATCTAATGCACAAAACCTAATAATTGGAATAAATCATGAGAAAATGCCAAGATATCTCACCTAAAATCCAAGAAGCATAAATCTAAAAAGAAAGTGCACAAACTCAGCCATACATACATACATGAACCATGTGCACAATGATCCTACAACCATTCAACAATGCTACCATAAGTCTCCAATTTAGTAGTGCTTCTGTGTCCAATTATAATGAATGCCAAAACTGCTTGAAAGAATTGATTGTAAGATTTTTAATGAAAAATACCTAAGAATATAATTATAGCAACCATATCACTAATTCTAAAAATTAAAATCATAATTTAAAATATTTACTACTAGTCCTTACTTAACTAGTATGGATAGTCCAAAAGGCTAACAAAAATATACCATAAAATCTCTTAATAAAAACAACACATACCATACTATAAATTTAATTTATAAAATTTTATACATGTAAAACTTGACCATGCCTGTTACATGTCACCATGCCTCAACTAGAGTGACCATGAAAGCCTAATATACTCATCCATTGGATTAGTGCATACTAGTTGAATATAAATTAATAGTACATAAAATTAAGTATACACAAATATAAAATATAATGCTAGAATCTAAACTAGGTAATAAGCATAACTAAAAAACATAACACATACACAACTAGTAGTATCAAAGAAATATATCAACACAAGGAAAAAAAATACATAGGCATAAAAAATATAGGTTGTTACAAAAGTAATACATACTTGTTTTATTCGATAAGGTAATTATGTTTGATTAAATTTTAAGAGGCCTTTTATGAATGTTGGAGGCATTAATAAAATCCATTACATGTGTTGTTTGTAAGGCAATCATGAGGCATTCTAGATTAAAGGAGGGGCATATATTTTGTTAAATATCTCATGAGGATAAAATTATTGTTGTGTTTGGAGCTCTTTTACATTCTTGTAGGTGATGTAAGCCATAAATGATGGCATTGGCTTTGGCTCCTTTAATGCCCTATGTTTCAGTCTTCATAATGCATTTCAAGACAACATTATCATTTTTCTGAGTTTTCAAAATTGTTGTCTTTGTAAGCTTTTTAAAGCAATTGTAAATTTGTTGTCAATGTGACAAGCCATAAAGAAAGCCAAAGGAGAATAACAAGCCTACATGAGTGACTACCCTAGGAGGCAAGATTGTCTTGAAAAAGACATTCAATCATATGCCAAGAGTAAACTATTGACATCCTAACGAGGCTTAACCTTAGGTAGTATTTGTGGCCTAAAAAGCCACAAAATCAAAAGTCACTATATTGAAGTTTGGTTTTTTAAATCTAGAAGTTTCAAAATGCTAAAAGTTTTTGAAAGCCTAAAGTGGCAGGTAATGAGCCAAGTTGTAATGGCCCAAGAAGGTGTTGATTGTTAGCACATAGAGTCATTGTGGTTTGACCTAAGAGTTCTTGTTGTATCCTAAGTGGCAAAGATGACCCATGAGAAGGCCTAATGTTTTGTGTTATAGTCCAAAAGGCTTGAATGACTCAAAAGAAGCCAAGATGAAGAAGCTCACATATGGCTCAAGATGATAAAATAGTTGAAGATGCCAAGAAGGTATGGAAGATGGCCCAAAATGGCCAAGGTCTAGGAGAACCATGTGACTTATGGAAAGTGACATAAAATTATCACATTAAAAGGACAAAGATAAGTAACCATGAGTCTTAAAAATTATTGAAGAAGTTTTAGCCTCAACATCAAAGAAAGTTTTAGTTCCAAGTCTCACGAATATAAAAAATTGAATAAGCCTCTAGCCTTAAAATTATTGAAAAAATTTCAGAAATTGAGTTGTAAGAAGCCTCAAGAATAGAGAAATTAAGCCAAGATTTTTCAACATTAAGAAGAATTAGTTCATGAAGACTTCTAGCCAAAAATCTTCAGCCTCAAGCCTTAAGAAGTCAAAGTTTTAAGAAACTAAAATTTTATAGCCTTAGTCTTAAAAAGAAGAAGCTTTAGAAAAAAAAAACATGAAGAAGTTGAAGACTTACTACCAAAGAAGCAGAGCATCCAAAATAAAGAAGATAAACAAAATTTTCTTCTTAAAAGAGGGATTGTTAGAATTTTTGCAATGGCCAAATTTTGTTCTTCTCAATTTTAGTTGTTCTCCATAGTTAAGTTATTGAGGCCGTAAAGCATAACATTGAAAAAAGTGCTCATAAGCCATTAAAAATAGTCAAAAAGCATAAGTTTAGATCCAAAAAATCATAAAAATAGTCATTGGTCTAAGTCATGAAGTCATCACCCATGGTAAGATGGTTAGAAGTTATGTGGCCATGGTGTTTAGTCCCTTTTATGTTATATGTGCAAATACCTTATGTTATTCTCATGCATTTTCATAATGCCATGTGGTAAGATGTGGCTAAAGTAGTGGAAAAGTGCCTTAAGTGCACTAAGTAATGGTCACAAAAATGGTCACAAAAGTAGTGAAGTCACTTAGGAGTAATGGGTATTATTAGAAGTTGTTGAGTAGTTATGGTCCATATTGAAGTTAGCAGTATTCTACTCATTCATGGAGCACTATGTGAGTCCCATGACACTCATCTCACTCCTATAAGAGTAAGCTCTCACCTCCATTGTTGTAGTTGGTTATTCAAGATGTAGCATGTTGGAATAGAGTTGGTTGGAAATAATGTATAATTTTGTGTTTGTGTTTTAAGGTGGGTTTTACTAAGCTATTGTTTTTGCTATCTTGTTCAATATTCTGTCTATTTGTTGCATGGTTTTAAGATCTCCATGAACTCCTCTTGTTCTTTCTTTCATTCTTGCAACATATGTCTCAAATGAAGCTCTCCAATGGTAGGCTACAATGAATTCTCTCAATGCTCTCACAATTACATCTCTCATTCTCTCAATTAGGTTGAATTCTCTCAAGTAGCTCTCATTCTCAATCATCTGCTCTCATTTTCACAGCTCTCATTCTCTCAAATGACTCTCAATTGCTTTCATTTTCACAGGTGTTTTCTCAGTTAAAAACATTAGTGATTTACATGAAGAAAAGTATATTTTGAAGCAAAGATAAGGTAACAATGGTTATTTTGATGATTAGGAGGCTGGGCACAGCATTTCTATTTGTGTATGCAGGGCTGTGGAAAGTTTGTCTCTTCCAAATTTTTGATTTTTATTTGTTCACGGAACAATGCCTACAGCAACATATCTCTGACACTAAGTATCTTTGGGCAAATGTCTTGGAGTGTACTTTTAATATATCATGTTAACGGGATGTTTTCGTTGATAAGTCTAGTCAAATTGTTTGAGCCAAAACTTGTATGGATCACGCTCTCATCAAGGTTTCTATGGATTACGCTGTCCGCTTTTATTTTGAAAACTTTGGTGCCAACGGGTTTCCAGTGCCATGACGTCACCAAACTTAAACTACAATATAACCAGCTGCTAGTCGTTTATGCGTCGCTGTTGCTCAATGTCATCCCAAATCCACCGTGAGCAAGACAGAGATGTTGATTTTTGGCCATTCATTCCTCGCGGTTCGGTTGCTAGAAAGAACAGAGGTCGGTACTTCGCACAATCTGAAGGGGTACTGCTACAAAATTCAAGCTGTAAGCGATGAAAAGGCAAGAAACTCCGAAAATGTCACAGAACCGGAGAGGTATTTCTTTTGTTTCTTTCTTTATAAACTTTTGATTTTACAGCAAACCACTTCCAACAAGAGACATTGTGTTAGCAGAATTCTGGATAGTATTTTGGATTTCAAAAGTTAAAGTTTACAAGGGAAGTGTCAAAGAATTACAATAACGAATTTATCAAAATGCAAAAAGTTTGTTATGTTCAGGCATGATTTCGGAAGCTGGTGCCTAAGCTTGGCATGTAAATGTATTCTAAGCAACTAATGCCTGTACTGTGAAATTACAGCTCTAGTTGGTTACGGGTTCTCTTGCTTGTTAACGCTACATAGGAAACAAAGTTTAATCAAATGTTGCTTAATCAAATTTTGAAGCTGGTGCCTAAGCTTGGCATGTAAATGTATTCTAAGCAACTAATGCCTGTACTGTGAAATTACAGCTCTAGTTGGTTACGGGTTCTCTTGCTTGTTAACGCTACATAGGAAACAAAGTTTAATCAAATGTTGCTTAATCAAATTTTCTAGGTCAATTTGTGGAGCATATATGTTGTTGATATGATTTCCAAGCACAAGTTTGATGTCCATAATTCAATCACCATGATGAAATGCTTGTACCACTTTATCTTTGACAGATTGATTAATGATGATGCTCACTCCATTTTGGTGATTTTCTTTTCCTGAGTAGAAAAGTTTGTAACCTTGATCCAAATCTTTAGCTTTCTGCCATTTCCATCTTGTTTCTAGGAGGCAAACAATGTAGATTCTTTGTCTTTTTATGGTGTTAGTAATTTTAGAGGTCTTTTTATTGAGTATGCTAATGTTCCTAGTTGCAATTCGAAATTTCTGGCACTGGAATTGCTTCTTTACTCACACTTGTCTTTGATGTGGGAACCCTTGTCTACTTTTCACAACATCTGAATGATGATGTTGCACATTGTTTTTGAAGGATGCCCTAGCAAGCCCTTGCTCATTTTCCATAGCAACTAAGCTCTGTGACTATTACGTATCACTTCTGGGTATTGCCCTAGCATTTGCGAAATCTGAAAAAGAACTCATCCATGAGAGGGGAACCAGAATACAAAATTCTTCTTCACCACAACAAAAGCTAATAGGGAAGCAAAAATGATCCATCACATCAATCATGGGGGGAACATGGTTCATGATTCTCAGGCCATTGCCCATGCTATGCAACAATACTGGTCTAGAATTTGGTTTGGGGGAGATCCAACCCCTAGTTCTATCCACATTTAGAAGGTCATCCAAGATCAAGATAATGAAATACTTCTTACTCTTATCACAAAGAGTGAACTCTCTAAGGTGCTAAGATTCATGAAGGCTGGTAGGGCCCTTGGATTGGACAGGTGGCTAATGGAGTTCTTTAGGCATTTCTTTGATATCCTTGGAGATAACATCGTTGATGCTTTCAATCTCATGCTCCATTGGGGACAAGTTAGACATGAAATAAACTGCTGAAGCATCATCCTTATCCCTAAAACCCCCCACCCTACTAAACCGGTCCATTTCAAACCAATAGGAATGTGTAATACTCTACTAAGATTATTCACAAAAATCCTTGTCTCTAGAATCCAACAACTTATGCCCTCCTTGGTGGGCAACCAGCAGATAGGGTTCATCAAGGGTAGATACATCCAAGACCATTTATTGTTATTGCAAGAGATCATTCAGTTTTTGTAGAAAGTGAAATTTCCAGATGTGCATTAAGCTTGACATTGCAAAAGCATATGACATGGTCTATTGGGACCCTCTAAAAGACATCTTGTTATAGAAAGGGCTCCATCCAAAGTTTGTCAACCTTTGCATAAACCTTCAGGCCTCTGGGGCCTATTTCTTTGACCTCAATGGATGGCTATGGGGGTTTTCTGCCCCCTATAGGGAATTGCGTTAAGGGGACCCCCTCTTCACTCATCTCTTTACCATGGCCATGGATACCGTGAACACATATTGCAGGGCAGAGGAAGTTTGTGGGCTGAACATTGAAGGGGTCACGTGTGTCGCCGAACATTATGCAGATGATATGATCCTAGTCACATGTGTGTCTGTTCCGCAAGTAGAGGCTATGGCTAGAGCACTAGGGAGAATGTCCAAGGAGATTGGTCTAACTATTAATTGGGAAAAGTCCATGGCTCACTTTCTCTAAACCGACGTAGTCGTTAAGGGGACGATCTCTGGGACTTTGGAAATTCTCTAGGGGTCTTTGCATGATTCTTATCTAGGAGTGCTCATGTATGCATGGAATCAAAAGGCAACTTGGATCTGGCTAATCTAGAAAATTCAAACTAGGATGAGGCATTGGACCTCTTGTTTTCTAACTAGGAAGGGAAGAATAATATTGGCGTCCTCCATTTTCTTGACCATGGGAAGGTACATTACCTTCGTTGCAATCCCCCTCAAGGGTGTTATTTCCAAAATTGACCAGCTCATATGTAACTTCATCTAGTTTGGTGGAAAGGGAGGTGATCGGATGCACCTCGTTTGTTGGCAAAAGGTGGTGTGCCCAAAGAACTCGGGGGGATTGGGGGTGACAGGCTTTGAAGATATCATTTGATGGGATACTAATCCTCATTAACCATGTTCTAGAAAACAATACTAGAAGGCAATGGGTATTAATTCTCAATTGGGAATACCATCCGTGGGAGGCTACTGCGTAGGACTTCCACCTATGGCACAATGTTTGTTGGTTCACTGAAAAATTGATGCAGATGAGACTCATAGGAGAGCATCCATGGGAAATGCTTAAACATAAATACATTGTGTCTCATGGATGGAACAATGTATGGAAAGATGAGCTTCTCGAAAAAATTAAATGTTTCAGCTGGCTTGCCATCCAAGGGGTGCTCCCTATGCAGGCTTTGCTCCAGGAATGTGGCCTCCATATCAATGTGATGTGGACATCAAATAGATCAATGCAACATCTCTCCAATGATGAGATCTTTCATTGGAGTTTTGGCATGTTTGGGAGTATTTTGGGATTATTTTGATGAGTTTAGGAGGTTCCTGGGGCTATGGGGACTTGTTTGTTGGTGTTTGAAGGTTCTAGGTCTCAAAACATGCATCTTTAATTTTGGCCTTGGTAGGTTAGACGTCTACCTTGCTAGTTAGACATCTCATTTGTAGTTAAGACGTCTATACACTCTCAAGATGTCTTAGACTAGACATCTAACTTGACTTTAAGATGTTTACTCTGACATCTCTGCACTCGGGAAAGACTTCTATTGTTTCTTCAAGATGTCTAGTAGGGATTTTAATGGACATCAAATTGAATGGTAAATTGGAGGGAAGATGAAGAGACATGGGGGGACGAATATAAATAGACCTCTTGGGCCTTCAATTTGGTGAGAGAGAGAGAGAGAGAGAGAGAGAGAGAGAGAGGGTCTTGGCAAGGTGCCTTGACCATCATCCATGTGAGAGTGTTTTCTTTGATTGAGTGTGTGAGTGAGAATTTGATTGAATCTCTTGTCTATCCTTGGGAATTTGTGCTTCCTTTCAAGTGTAATTTCTCCATTTGAGCAAGAATAAATCTTTCATTTTCTATTCTTGTTCAAATTTTCTGTTTTTGTGACATTGAGAGAGCTTGGATTGTGGAATCTATGGGAGCTCCTTATTGAATTGGTATTAGAACAGCTTGGAATTGAAGACAATTGCATTCAAGTGGATTGTTCATCACTTAGCACCATTATTAGGTGTAGACTATAACATAGTATACAACTTTGTGTTGTATTGTACTCTCAATGTATGTTTGTTTCCCTTTTTTTGTGAAATCACTCCTGTGAAAAGAGACTTGAAGGCATTCTTCCTCTTGGTCCAATCAACCATGCTCCAAGATCCTTTATTGAGCCTTCTCCCATTGTTAAGAAGTAAATAAAGCAATCCCTTTGCATTGATTTGGGAACCATTCATCATAGTGACTTAAGGAGTTGAAGACCAAGGATCTCTTTACACCAAGCTTTTTTCCAACTAGATCCAATTCTGTAGAATTTGAAGAAAATTGACATTTATTTGGATAAGATTAGGGTCCCCTTTTAATGGACCTTTTAGAAAGTATTAAAGGGCTTGAATGGTATGATCCCAATAGTAATGGCACAATGTAATAGCCAGTGATCTTATTGTTCCATCATGGACGCTTGGTTGTCTGAATCATCCCTTGGTGTATCCCCTTTCTCCTCCATGCTAGGCATACTCCCCCATTACTGTCGGAATAGAGGATGAGGACACACCCTCTTGAAATGAACACTTGTGCTCATAAACAATCCCAAAGCAACATTGAGGTTGCCCTGCCCTAGTGTTCTCCTCAAGTTTAGCCACTGCTTGAAGGGCTAGAATCAACCTTGAATGATGCCCCTATTTGCATCTCTTGAGGGAAGCAAGGAAAAGCTTTGACAAGTAAATTTGCTTGCCTAGTTGCATGTAACGTAAGAAAGCAAAGTGGGCATCATGGAGATTATAGATGTTGCTTGATTGAATGAAAAATATTTCAACCAACTTTGCTACTTCTTGCTAGATGGTTGGTAGCATTGACTTAGGAAACTAGCCACTTGTAGTCTTAGGAACTAGGCTAGCAAAAACACACTCAACATCTTGCAACCTCCTCCCCTTAGGGAGCATGATTTCACCATCTCTAAGGAGCCTTAGGTAGGAAGAGATTGCATCCTTTGTCAAGGTAATTTGAACACCCTTGAAGTGCATGTGGTCTTCCCTCCAACACTTGAAGAACCCTTCATCTTCCAAGTTTGGATCCCTCATTAGGAGGGAGAGAAGCTTGGCCCAATTGACAAGGACCACACCATCTCTTAGAGGGCATGATTATGCTAAAACTGCTTGTAGTCTAGTTAAGTAACTAGAGGAGGGAGAATATGGGCCTACACACATATATTTCTCTAGAGAAGAGAATCCTTATCATGCACAACCCATGGTTGGTCCTTTCATTGGAGGATGGAAACCCATGTTGCTTCATCAAGGTTATCATCAAAGACCCATTTAATGAGGCCATGATGACCAAGCATGATGGAGTCTTCAAACTTTAGCACCCTAAGGCCTCCATGGCCTTTGGCCTTGTGACATTCTCTTCAAAGATTAAGTGTAGCCCAATACCCCCTTTCCCACTCAACCACATGAAGTGCCTCATAATTTGGTTGACTTTGTTGATGACATATTTAGGCAGAAAGGCAATTGAAGCAATGTACCTTACCATAGTGGATAGGACTAAGGAAGCTAGAAGGATCTTCCCTTTGCTAGTTAAAAATTTAGACGTCCAATGTTCCACCTTGGATTGAACTTTCTGAATAAAGCAGGATCATGTGGTATCACAATGCCAAACATACATTGGTATTCCTAGATATGAGTCTTCTTGGGTTTCTTGAGAGATTCCCAAGGTTCTATAGGTTTTACCTTTCATAACCTCATCCATTTGAATGAAATGGACCATTGATTTGTCCTAGTTGATAATTAATCCCAAATCATAGGACATTCAACTCAGAGCTCTTGTGATAACCTTTGCCTATGGCACAATTTCCTTTGTTGCAAGGATTTTGTCATTTGCATAATAATTGGCTATGTAGGTGAAGCCTTCAATGTTTCGCCTATGGACCTCTTCGGACCTGCAATACTAATTCATTGTATCCATGACAATTATGAAAAGACACAGTGATAGTGAATTCCCTTGGCATAGCCCCCTTTGAGGGGAGGAAAACCCCTAAAGCCTCCCATTAATATCGAAAGAAAAGGCTCTACTAGCTTGAAGATGGACGAACATGTTAACAAATTTTGGGTAAAACTCTTTTGTTAGTATGATCTTGGTAAGGGACTTCTAGTTGACAGTGTTATATGCTTTAGGAATATCAAGCTTGAGAAACATACTTGGGAATTTTGCTTGTTGGACATAATACATGATCTCGTAAAGGAGTAGGATCTAGTCTTGGATGTGCCTTTCTTTGACAAATCCTACCCATTGAATCCCCATGAGTGATGGCATTAGGGGTTACATTCTTCTGACAAGGGTCTTTGTGAACGGGCAAAGTAATATGTTATAGACCCCTATGGGTTTGAAGTCAGTGGGTTGGGAGGGGTTGTTGATCTTTGACACTAAGATGATTCTAGAGTAGTTGATCTCCTTCCTAACTTGTCCTCACCTAAGTGTATAGTTAAAAGCATCAAGGATGTTATCTCTCATAACGTCGATGAATTCTTTGAAGAATTTGATCAGCTAGCCATTAGGGCTTAGGGATCTACTACATGTCATAGATTAGATAGCATCAAAGAGCTCTTGTTTCATTAAAGGTGCAAGAAGCTTATCATTGTCATCTTGGTCAATGACCCATTGGATGGGGATTGTAATAGCGGTGGAATCCCCTCTTCCCCATATCCCATCGAAAACTTTTGCAAGACTTGTGCAATTTTTGAGGGTCATAAACCACCTCCTTTCCATCTATCACAAAATGTACCATTTTGGCTTCTTTTGCTACCATGAAGAAAAATTTTGTGTTTCTATCCCCATCCTTCAGCCACTTAGCTCATGATTTTTCCTTCCAATAGGCCTCTTTCTCCTTTGACAACTGCTAGAGCTCAATCAATATGATAAGTTCCTCCTCCTTCAAAGCTTCCTCTTTTTCTTCTTGTCATTCTTGGATATGTAATAGTTTTTTTTTTTTTTTGTAAATATGCTCCAAGGGCTTTAAAATAATACTTATTCTTCTTTCTAGTCCTCCAAATCCTCTACTTGAGTTGTTGTAGGCCCCACCTTCAGAAGTCCCCTCGGAACTTTGGGTGGGGTAACTATTCCATATATCTTCCACTAGCTTACATAACCATCCTTTCCTAAGCCAAACTCTTTCAAATATAAACTTTGGGGTGCTGGGGGTGGGGAGGGGGGCGTGGTGCGGGCGGGGGCTGGTTGGTGGGACCTATACACATTGTCTCTTGAAAAGTGCATATTAGTGTCTTATGATCTAATGCCCATCGCTCATGACTCGTAATAGAAATGCACTTACTAAGGAATAGTGCAGAGCTAACCCAAACTCGGTCAATCCTAGAGAGAACTTGATTGGACCCATTCCTTCTATTACTCTATGTAAAGTGACATCCCTTTATGTTAACATTGACCAGACCAAAATCATGGATGAACTTCAGCAAGTCTAGGCTTCTTGAAGTCTTTTCCCACACATATAGTCTGTGGTTAAAGTTGCCCACCAAAACCCATGCATTGTGGTTAGGAATCTTTGCAGTGATTTGATGTAGCTCATGAAGGCTTTCAATCTAGTCTTGGGGCTCATAGAAATTTGTAACCTAGATTCCTTAAGCTTACAGATAGGTAGTTGGAATTGTGGAAAAGTTCCATTGGCACCCTGGACAAGGTGGCCTGCCCTCCAACTTGTCCTCTATAATCAACAAAAAGAGAACTCTAGCCCAACCAATAGAAGGGATCTCTTTGAATCACTTGAAGTTTAGTCTCATGGAGGTAGACAATCTTACGGCCCCCCTTTTGCACCAACTCCTTAAGGGTATTTTTTTTTGTAGGGGGTACCTTGCCCCATCAATTCCATGAGAGAAGCTTTGTGGTCTACTGGTAGACCATTTCTTGTAGACTCATTTGAGAGTCCCCTAAGTACCCAAATCAAGTTCTTGTTTTGTTTTCTTGATATGTAGCTCTTGCAAACTCAGCTTTCTAGGCTTTCTTATTTTTGGGAAGACTTTGAAACCCTTCTACCTAAACTTTGATTTGATTGCTAAAAGTTCAGGCCCTACTTTCAAGAGTTGTTTGTCAAATTTAGGATGCGTAAAGTTGAAGAAAAACATTGGCTAATTTTCCCATGAAAAACAAACCCTAGTGTTGTATCTCTCTCTATTGTATAATATGAGCTTGGTTTTGTATGGCATTTAAAACATACATAAGACACATAGTTACTTTCTTTTGATTATATGATGATGATATTGGACCTTGGATCCTTGGAAGTCTCTTTGAAGTAAGTCTTTTATTACATAATGAATGTTTTGTACATTTTGTCATAGTTGGATTTTTGTTTCATGCAAAGTAAATATTGTTTATTTATTCTTGTTTCACCCCAAAAGCGTTTTCTAGGTTTTCTGGGGTGTTTGTGGTTTTGGCTTGACTGTTGAGGTGTCGGATTGGTTTGTTGCTTGGGGCTTTCCCCACCCAATGAGGGCCATTGCTGATGACCCACAGTTTGTAATTTCCTGTACTATATTTTTTTAGTAATATACTCCCGACTATTTTCTCAAAAAAATAAAAATAAAAATGCTAGCCCCATTTATTTATTAGCAATTATATTCTTTTATTTGTGCAAAGAAAAGCAAGAAAATATATATGTGATCATGTATGTTTATTTGGTTTCCATATAATGAACCCACATGAATTATGATTAGAATCTCTTTGGCCCCTAGGATTAGCAATTCACCTAAACTCATAGATGGTAATTAGGTGGATGATGCATTTGATTGGTGTGCACTATGTGAAGTATGTAGTATTTTTAGGGATCATTAACTAATCATTTTAATAATAATAGATTCATCTCCATACATTGAATGGGTGAGTTACATTGTTTATTTATTTTGTATACACCCTACCCTACATGTGGAGATGAACACAACTATTCAACCCTACATTTACATATGCTTACTTCAGCTTAATATCCTAAGCCATTGGACCCAAGGATGTTGAGTTGCATAACACTTGAAGGTTTTCAATGAAGCAGGTGCCATTCTTAAGTGTGTACCCACCTCATGTATGATCCTTGGTCACCTATCTTGGGGGTATATCAAGGTATAGTCCAAAAATGATAGTTTAGCCAAGCCTTATTCATGTAGTTTAGAGCTTGAAGATAACCCAACTCACGACTAGATGCTGACTGGATTCTTTAAGTTGGATGGTCCTCAATGTGGGAATGCAATGCCACATTGCATGGGCAAAGCTATTGAGACCTTTACATTTTTGATTCCTAGCCATTGTTTGAACCCTATTATAGATTAAATGATCTTGTTTGGCCGAAACATAGTGGAGGATTAGGATTACATCCATATCTGTTAGTGTTGTTTATAAAATGAAACTTGAAACAAGCAAGTCACACAAATGTTTGATGTTTTCTAGCTTCATAAGTGATGGAAAGTGTTAGCCATCACCTTGGTCAATGCTAGTTTTTAAGGTATCATAGTACTGCTAAAGGTAGACGATGTGTAGTAGATGCATCAATCTTTAGTATATGAGAAGTGACAAGGTCTCATTCCATCAACAACTTGTTAAGTCTAACAAGCAAGGAGGTATGTAGGCCTTGTAATCAACCCATCATTATATGAGTCACATCCTTATTAGTTGCTAATGTAAGTATAACTCCATGTTTTAAGAGGATTGGAAAATAAAATTTGACTGATCTTTAAGAGGGTGGTTATTAGGGTTCCTACACTATGAAGTTTATCAACTCAGAGGAGAAATGTGACATGTTTGATAGGGTTCAGTGGTAGGAAAAGCCCAAATGTGTTTGTAGATCTCTGCCTTTTTCTTGACGGCTTGTTAGTTCTGTCATTTTGTAAAAAGTATCTAATGTTGATTTTTGGGTTTCATTGGTGAACGTGGTCATGAGATGAGATCTCTTTCTATCCTCCCATTCTGTCTAACATTTTGATTATCTTTTTGATGGCTTCAGTTGGGTTTGGGGAGATTTCTCCCATGTACTGATGATTTCTGTTTGCTTTGGGGGTCCCTCTCCTCCTGTTTTTGATGTACATTTTTGTATTATAATAATATCCCAATCCTTTCTTCAGAAGAGAAAAGGGTTGTTACACACGGAGCCTTACAAAAGGCTTCTTGCCTCTACTTGTGTTGCCCCCTTGTTTTTGCCTAAAATGATTCATTATTTATAATGCTATCAATGTCACACTACATTAACACCTAGCTTGATGTTGCCAGTGTGTAGGTATCACTTTATTGTAAATGCCATCTTGCAAGTTGTAAGTGCTACTGTGATTGATCCAAATCTTCTACTGAAATGATCCAATGCTGAAGTGATACGTATCGTTCAAATTGGACTAAACAAATTGGTTTGAAAGAATTCAAATTGGATCATCAGTAAAGGAAGATAGGTATCACATTATGCTATTGAAGAGAGAAAAGCCAAAATATTTGGTTAGTAGAGTATCTTGGGTGCATCCAAGGTGGTGCAAAAAGCATAAAAATGATGAGTAGGTATTCCAAAATTATAAAACTTACTTTTGCATAAGTTAATGGTGAGACATGAAGCAACAGAAAAATTATGAAGTACCTATTTAGTTCTGTGCATTTTCTTGTTGTTGCCTCTTGGCTGGTTTGGCCTTTGTTTCGTTTGATGCTGTGGGTCTGCTGTGTCTTGGTACAGGGTTAGGGGTTGATGTCGCTTTGGCATTCTTTAAGGTCCTTGGGGTTTGGGCCAGGAAGTGGCCAGGTTGGAATTGGGGATGCCTGTTTTTTTCCCCTGATTGGCCACTTGCTTGTGGCCCTAAATTGTAATTTGTATTTTGTTTGTTTGACATTTCCAGTAATTTAATCCCGACCATTTTCTCAAACATTCTGTGCAGTATTGTAATATTTCCTTTAACAAATAAGAATGCATCACCTACAAATTGTGAAGGAGTGAAATGCTCACATCCAAAGGTAGGTTTGATACCATAAATTTCCTTTTTATGCCTAAGCTTATGCAGATAGCCACACAACCCTTCCATGGCCATAATAAATAAGCAAGGAGAAATGAAAAGTTATGTTATACTTTAATACTTGAATATTATCTCTTCGTCTTTTATATTTTAGTGAACCAGATTGCATTTAATGTTGTATTAGAAACTATTCTTTTATATTAATATTTTATGGAGATATAATGAGAATAAAAGTACATAGAATGAATAATATTCAGTGACTGTTGTCGTTTTCTGTTTTATTTAGCAGGAGTTTCCGGACATTGGCCATAGAGAGACATAGGGACAAAACCTCAAGAAGGTAATGATTTAGTTTATTGTATCTCTTATATGTTAATTACTTAACATATATTATTTGTTCGTACGTAGTTTTTGTTCATGTTAGATGTGAAGCCTTTGTTTGGTAGTTTGTCCCTCGCAGGTCACTTATTTTATCCAATAGAATACACGTCACCGATGTCAAATTTCTTATTTGCCATTCTGGTTTCGTACTTTTGCTATATTTTTATGTTTTATGCCAATATTTTGACTGGTAATGTTTTAAAATGCGAAGGTTGGTTTTTATTTTAAACATTAAAATAATACAAATAGATATAAACCTAATGACCTTTTAAGGTTTTTACTCTGAACTTATTAAACCCTCGTTTTAAAATTTGGTGGAAGAGAATGTCATTTGTTTGTGCAGGTTCTCTATGCATCCTAGAAGCAACATTTACTGTGATACATGGATATTAATGAGAGCTTTGGACTAGCTCCACATGGATGCTTTCCTATGTATTAAGGAGTTGTACCACGTAAATTTTGCGTGTTATTGCTTGTTTGCTGTTTCTTATTTTCAAGGTTACTACATTAACGCTTTCAGTGATGCATTTTCATGTAATGATGGTGGGGTTAAGTGCAGTGTGTACTTTGTACGTCCATCTTTTTGGACTTGCAATTTGTGGCTTCTGGTTGAGCTCTCCTTCTATTGTGAAATTATAGCAAATAAAACTAGCTAACAAACTAAGAAAGCTGATGGTTATGATTACTCCGACCAGCAATGTTTTCTGTTAACGACCATATTTGGGAAAAAGAAACAGCCAAGTTACACTTTTGCTAAGTATTGCATTAAGGAAAGAAATTAGCCATACATAAAAACCATTGCGTTAGAATAGATTGTCTGTCCGTTGAAATGGAGAGGGGATCCCCTTAGCACAAGCAAGCATCCTGTCAGCCATTTGAAAAGCATAGAAATGATATAAGGTACCTCTTTAGCAGGCATCTGATATTTGTTTCTTTGTTAAGAGCTAGAACCTTTTAATTAATTTATTCTGTTCGAGTATCTATGAGCATTGCTAATCGGTTTCTTTGTGTGTCTCTCCTCGTGACCTATTTATTGGTCGTCCTGTTCATTTTCCTAGTCTACATTTATTATTACTTATGGTCAACTTTGAGAATTAGGCACACATTTGATCAACTCTATTCTGATCCGTAGCTATTCAATTAGTTCTTTTCATTTAGTTGCTAATTTTTATGTAACATGGTAATTTATTGAATAACCCTTGTTTGACAAACATAACTTTATTTTTTTTCTAAAAGAAAGTTAAAACAATAACTCTCTTATTATGTGAATTTTTGGAGTAGCACCCATAGATGACAAGATTAAGGAAACTTGTCTTGCATGGTTTTAGCATGTGCTAAGAAGACTAGAAAGTGCTCCTATTAGAAGAGGTTGCTTTTTTAAAGTTGAGGGGGAACCAACAAATAGGTAGACTAAAATATACTTGGTTTGCTTGCATAAAGAAAGGCATTCAAGATTTGGGTTTTAATGTTTGTATGGCTTTTAATGGAAGTGAATGGTGTAAAAAAACTCATATAGCCAACTTGATGTAGCTTGGATAAGGTTAGGATGATGATAATGAATATAAAAGGCAAATAACAACAACTAATTGAAATTAGCATCACAGAATAATAGTTATATTCTTCTGAATAAGGTGGAGAAAAGTGAGAGGAATGGTCAAGAATGAGCGGGAATGAGGGTGACAGCTAGGGTGAGGTGGGTGCGTAGGGAGGCACGTGGAGCAAGGATGGCGGATGCTCAGGTAGTTCAGATGGTGCTAATGGGGTCTTAGGGGTTGGTGAGATGACCGGTGGCATGTTGGGACTAGAGTGGGTTGCTGTTTCAAAAGGGGTGCGGGGGCCAGTGAGGCATTGGAGTCAGAGGTGAGGGGTCCTAGAGGAGCACATTATGTTTGGGGCCCCAAGACAGGAGGCATTGAGGGTTGCATTTAGGTAGAGGGCTCGATGAGACTAAGGATTGTGGCTGTCCCTAGTGAGAGGCTTTGAACCTTGGAGCGCAGTCTCATCAAGATCTATGTTCTCCATTTTCCTTAAGGTTTTGACATACCAAAAGGTCAACATTCCATGTGATAGAAGAATATCATTTAAACTAAAGGAAACATTTTACAAGATAACAATTAGGCCTACTATCTTATATGATGCTAAATGTTGGGTAGTACAAAAAAGGGCATGAAGAACAAATTAGTGTGGCAGAAATGCAAATACTTATGGAGTGTTACTAGAGGAGATAAACTACATAATACAAATATTAGAGGAAGACTTGGAGTGACTTCTCATTTAGATAAGTTATAGGAATGACAACTTAGATGGTTTAAACATTCACAAAGTTGATCAGACAATGAGCCTATAAAAAATTATTGCTATAATCACTGTTCTAGGAAAGCATCCAAAAGGAAGACCAAAAAAGACATGGGAAAAATAGTTGAAGATGATTTGAAGAAACTACAAATAAACAAAGATATAGCTTTTCATAGAGGTGAATGGTGAAAATGAACTGAAGTAGCTAACTCCATTTTCTTAGGACAAAGCTAGGATGAAGATGATGATGATGATTGCCACAATGTCCTTGAGAAGCATTTACATTCCCAAACATGTTTGGAGATGCATCCCTATTTTCCCATGTCCTTGCATCCTCAAGACATGTGAGACATAGTTTGGTAGGCATTTGGGAATCTAAATTGCAATTACCAATCTTAATGTCCTAATGAAAACTTAGGATGATTGTGAGATCTTGTTTGCACAATTCCTATCTTGTAAGTCTTAACAGCTACTTGCATAAAAAAGAATGTCAAAGTCATTAGTAAAGAAATGAGGGAATTGTCAAGTTATCTAGAGGAAGAATTAAGGTATTTAGACTAACTATATGCCTCCTAGGCATGCAGCTAGCTAGGTTTTCCTGATTTGCAAAGTACTTGGCCTCAAAGGTAGGTATAACATAGGTTTTGATTGTGCCTTAGTTATAACTTGAACTTGCAACTTATTGGTTGATAAATCTTGAACTTGCAACTTATTGGTTGATAAATCAATGAATTATCGGTTGAGCTACCATCTTAGTGAGAAGTAAATATGTGAGATTATCCTTATCAATAAAAAAAATAATGTAGATGATGTACAAATGATGGATCAATTTCCATTTTCAATAACATAACCTTTGGTTATTCTTCTTTTGGGCTTCTATTAAAAACAATTGAATGTTTCATACATGTATCAATACTTAATATATTATGCGTGTTTGGTAGATATCACATAAAATTCTATTGCTATTTTTTGTTCTTGAAATGACATTATGTTGGATTTTGTAGATATATTGTTGATGAAAGTTCAAGGCTACAAACAGTGTATGAGTCACTCAAGGAAGATAAAACTATGGTAAGCGGTGGGCCTATGTTTATTTCACAAAGGATTCGGGATTTTATCTTGCCTGCAGGATTTCCAGGTTACTTGTTACATTTTCATTGAATACATATTTCATGCATAATTTTGATATATGTCCTGTTAAAATTTTAAATGTTTAAATGTGATGAATATAGGCTCTGTTGCCGATGACTACTTGGAGTACATGTTTTGGCAGTTCCCCACAAATGTAACTGCTTGGGTTTGCAGAACTCTAGTTACATCTAGTCTACTGAAGGTTTGTTAGTAGCAATTTAATTTATAGAGCATCGATTTTCATAATTGATGTTTCTACTGAAAATATAAGTTCTATAAAATGTTTCTTAGCAAGGATTTTTTTCACCTATTCAATAACTGTTGCCTCAACTGCCAACCATCTTTTGGATTTATCATTTGTGATCATTTAAAAACTATATCATGAAAACATAAATACAAATCCTTAAGAAAAATATTAGAGTCCAAATACGCAGTGGCATTCTTGAATCTTAAAAGCATCTTGCTTTTTCTTTAGTGCCCTATATTTGTACATGTAACCTTAGTACTCTATTAAGTTCTTAGACCCAAGGCTGGGAGACAATGGGAGCGGAGACACAGGAGCGGAGACATAGGAGCACGCAGGAGCGAAGATGAGCGCAGGAGTGACGGTTCAGGCAAGCGTTGGGACGACCAAAGGTAAACCAGCTGACATTGGAGTGGAACACGCTAACCTGGGACTCCCAGACGACGGTGAATAGCAGGGAAACAGGACCAAGGGGGGGATGCATTGTGAGTACCCGATGGGGAGATTGAGGCACACTCCCATGCCGAGCACACCATATGCCTTTGGGTCAGCGGCCCCTTGAGGGAGGGAGTTCGCACTATGCAACGGAGCCTCATTGGTCGGTTTGTGTCCCAGGGTGCTCACCCGCGGGTGGAGCTAATCCGCAGGTGGGTGCACGAAAACTGGAAAGTTGGACAAGTGGAAGTGCAGAGCTTGTTCGAGGATTTGCTGCTGTTCATTTTTCTGTCCCAGCAAGCTCGGGACATGGTGTTACTGGGGGGACCGTGGTTCTACGGTGCCCCGGGGTTGGCTTTAATCCCTTGGTGCCCAGGGGCGCACCGTGAGATGGACCTATTTGCCTGGGCCCCGGTGTGGATTAGGGTATCCGGGATCCCATGGGAGATGTGGAACCTGGAGTTCCTGGAACGGATGGTGGGGTTCTTTGGGAAGTTCATCACTTTCGATAGAGTCATGCAGTCAATGGCGTGCATGGGCTTCGCCCATTTCTACGTGTGGCGAAGTTTGTCGGCCAAGGATGTGATTCGGGAAATAGTGCTAGAACTCCCAAGAGGGGAGGAACAACTCTAGGTTAAGTTTGAAAACCTAGAGGTAAAGCCAGACCTGGAACAAAGATCGAAGACCCGAGAGAGCTGGGGAGAAGGTTGTGCATGGTATGGGAAACCTGGGCACCAGGAGGATGACTGTCAGGTTTAGAGGGCCAGGCCAACACGGACGTGGGACCAAGCCCGGTAGCTTGTTGAGAGCGGGGACTGGGTCACGGTGGGCCGTAAGGGCCAACTGCACCCGCCTCCAGACCAGCCGCCCCCCAAGAACGACACCCCCCTCCCATGACGCTCTCCACTGTGCCTCTCACCTACCCCCCACAACCTTGACACCAACACCCCCATACCTCACCACCACCGTCATCGGTTGACCCAACGACACCAGGGATAGTGCTCCCCCCTGGGCAAATGGGTTAATGTGGTTAGGGGGAGCACCAAGTCCTGTCAGCCCTCGGAGAAGGAGCCTACATTGGAGGACTCAGGCTATAGCCCGGTGGTACGGGAGGGGGGGAGCCGCCCTGGACGCCTGAGTGAGAGCTTGTCTAGGGCTAGACAAGCTCAACAAAACATTAATTTGGGTTTATAGAAGATCCTCCGAGAGGTCTACCAACATCGCTCATCTAGGCATACATGAAGATCTTCAGCTGGAATTGTAGGGGATAGGGTACACCCTATAAAAGAAATACCCTAAGTCGAATTGTCTGTGATGAAGACTGTGACATCGTATGCCTCCAAGAAACCAAGCTGCAGGTGACAGAATCACACCATCTCCTTTGGGATGGTTGGAAATCCCACATGCACCCTTATGTGGGTCAGGCAGGAGGTCTTGCTATCTTAGCCCACTATGACATGACGCTGGTTGACTCCTCACAATGGACCATGACAATCCATATCCCATCCCGAGGGGTTTGGTTGACCAACTTCTATGGGGCATAGACATGGGAGTAGAGGTTGTAGGAGATGGAAGGCGTAGCGGTGTTGGTACAAGACCACCTAGCATGGCTAATCATTGGGGACTTCAACCAGAGACTGCATTCGTGGGAAAAGTTTGGTGGGGAAGCCCCCCCTTCGGGTGCACAGGAGTTTCAGGATTTCTTGGCGGTCCAGTCACTGGTGGACCTGCCCATTGAGAACTGCCAATTCACCTGGAGCAATAGGAGGAAAGGCCCAAATCATGTCCTCTCTAGAATTGACCAGGTCTGCATTAGTTTTGACCTCCTCCTCCGCTTGGCCGCGTGGGTTATGGGGCAGAAACAGGTCGCCTCGGATCATCAATCCCTGGGTTGTTTCCTCGGACCTAAAAGGCCCCAGACCCCATGACCTTTTTGTTTTGAGGCAACCTGGTTGTCTAAACCGTGGTTGAGGCCATTAGTTGAGGACATCTGGGCAGAGTACCAGCCGGGCCAGGGAGACCCCAGGAACTTCCTCAAAGATGGTTTGCTTTGCTTGAAACGGGCTATCCGGGCCCTACAATTGGAGGACAAATTCTTGTTCAGAATGGGTTGCAAGGCGCTTCAAGATAAGCTAATTCAGATCTAGACCAGACAGGAGGCTAGGGAGGACTTACATGAAGAAGAGTAGAGCATTTTGCGGCAACTTCAAGGCCTGGACTTAGAAGAGAAGACATACTGGAAACAACAATCATGGGTTAGATGGCTCCGAGAGGGGGATAGGCAAACAAACTTTTTCTTTGCCATTGCTAAGACACAAGGATGGAGCCAGCCATGTTGTTTACACATGATGGAGGGGGGGATAATTGATGAACCATAGAGCGTCGCTCGAGAGCTGACACAGTACTGGGAGAGGATCTAGGCCAAACGACCCACCAAGCCCATATCGGTCCAAATTCCACAGGTGCTAAACGAGGAGGATAATGCTCGGTTGCTGACCCCATTCTCATTGCAGGAACTTGTCGCAACCATCAGCGACATGCCGGGAGGGAAGGCACCTAGCCCAAATGGTTGGAGCCTGGAATTCTTTAAGACCTTCCCAAATATTGTGGGACCCAATATTCTGGACACTTTCAACCTCATGCTGGCCAAGAGGCAGGTCCAAAGGGAGCTCAATTGTTCTCGAATAGTGTGCATCCCAAAGCAAGCAAAGGCACACCGTCCATAGCACTTTTGCCCTATTGGGGTATGCAATGTTTTGATTCAGGTTTTCTCCAAATTGATCGTTCGTAGGCTTGCGCCGCTAATGCCCAAGCTAGTGGGAGTAAACCAAACAGGTTTTGTGCAAGGCCGAACCCTGTAGGACCAAGTTCTTCTCATGCAAGAGGTGTTTCATTCTCTCCAAATAACGGGTTTCCCAAGGCTCTATCTCAAACTAGACATCACCAAGGCATACAATAGAATCAGCTGGGAAGCCCTGACCACCATTATGCAACGCAAGGGGTTTGACCTAGGTTTTATCCAGCTATGCATCCACATGCAATCATCTGCAAGTTTCTCCTTTGATGGGGGGGGTGGGGTGGCGCCTGTGGGGTCTCTCCTCACCTGGTCGAGGATTACGGCAGGGGGACCCCCTTTTGCCCCTATTGTTCATTATCACTATGGATCTAATGCAACATTATTGTAGGACATCAAGGGTTGACAGCCTTGACATTGCAAGGGTGGAATGTCAGGCTGAACACTATGCAGATGATACAATGTTGCTTAGTCGAGCGGGGGTCCCACAAGCACGGCGCATCAACATCGCACTTTCTCAATTAGCGGATGAGCTGGGAACTGGAGATTAACAGGGCTAAGTCAACAACTCATTTTATCAATGTGGATACATAGATTAAGAACTGAGTCATGCAGGTCTTGAACATTCCACCTCGAACAGTCACAGACACCTACCTGGGTATCCCACTCTTCCAGTGGGGGCGGAGCATATCTTGGGGTACGTTGTTGGAGAAGGTTGAAAGAAGGATGGGACACTGGGCCAATCGTTTCCTAACTAGAAAAGGGAGATTGGTAGTGGCATCGGGGATTCTTATGGCG
>MNCI01033814.1:222088-269123 GCA_015680685.1 Gnetum montanum | reverse complement strand
TTTGAGCATCTTGAGGTAAAAGACAGATGTGCAGTCGGACTAATGCATAGTTTGGCATGTTGATTTTGGGTTGTAACCACACCCCACATGGCCCAATGTTGTTGACCCACTTTTTGTAATTCCTTGTACTATATTTTCAGTAATACAATCCCGAACATTCTCTCTCTCAAAAAAAAAAAAAATCTTTTATATATTTTTAGATGTACCTAATGCTTCTATGTTAATATGAAGACTTTTAATTGGGTGATATAAGCAAGTTTACTATTCATTTCTAATTTCTTTTTAATTATTTATATATATTGGATTGATGAATGAGCGTGACAAAAAAAGAAAATAAATGAATGAGCATGACAAATTCCAACATTATTTTAGAACAATACTATGAATTTAATCTAATGAGGATCCATGATTTGTTTTGGTGTTTAGTTAGAATTTTTTAATTTATTGAATATTTATTTAATTAAAATAGGTTAAAAATTTAAAGTTGTTGGATTATGCTCAAATTTGGTGAGCTAACTTAGTTTTACACAAAGTATAGATCTATAAGTAGTTTCTTAATTCGAATATTAGATTTTGAGATTTTATTGTTAAACAATTAAAAAGGTACCTTGTGGACCCATATTTTCTTCAATTTGATTAAAATATTAATTTCTAGCATGCTAACTATGCTATGTTTGTGCTTGTTTTGATTGGCTTGATAGTATAAAATGTTGTATGTACAAAAGGTTTAGTATCAATGATTTTTACTAAATAAATTATAGAAAATGTGAAAAATAGATAAAAGGGAAAATTAAATTAAAAACCCTCATATCTTATAAAGTAAAAGTAACTTAAAATAAGCCGGAGTATGGGTGCCACATAGGGCACAGGGCGGGAATGTTTTCAAATGCATCAGAGGGCACAGGGCGGGCACAGGCGGACGCGGAGACATAGGCGGACGCGGGTGTGCAGATCGGCGATGGCATTGCTTCGAGCGAAGTGTGTGAGGAAAGGCAGGAGGCCCCATTGGCCACGCTAAAAGGCCCCGGGGAGTTTGAGACCTGCTCGTGTGAGGGTTCGGTGATGAGGCTAAAGGTTGGTCGCCCGGCGGCCGGCACCCTGGAACAGTTAGAACGCAGCTTGCTTGGCAAGTTCGTGTCGGAGGGTACACAGCCGTGGATGGACTTGATTCGGCGATGGGTTCAGTCGGTTTGGGGGCTGGACACGGTGACGGTCAAAAGCCTGGCTGACGACCATCTCTTGTTTTGCTTTGAATCGGCAACGGACAGGGAGCGGGTCCTGCTGGAAGGGCCTTGGTTTTATGGGGCAGGGGGGCTGGCGCTGGTGCCTTGGCGCTCGGGGGTGCACCAAGATAATGGTCTTTTTGAGCGGGCACCAGTTTGGGTGCGACTGTACGGTCTCCCCCTTGAATACTGGTCGGCTAACTTTCTGAAATTGCTGGCCGATCTCTTTGGCGAGTTTATAAAATTTGACTTGTTCACTGCGGGGATGGATCGTTTGGGTTTTGCGAGGTTTTGTGTATGGCGATCCCTACGCTCCAAGGACCGCGTGGATGAAATCGTGCTGGACATAGACTTAGGAGAGGAAAGGATCCAAGTACAGTTCAAAAACCTGCCACTTGTGGCCTCGGCCTTGCCTGAGGGCATCACTGGCGGGGTTGACCATGCGAAACAGGGCCACCCAACACCCGGGCCCGAAGAAGGTGGCTGGAAGCTCATTGGAAAGAAGGGAAAGGTGGCAAAAAAGGGCTTGACGGAGCCTGTAGGGGTGTCACGGGTTAGGGTTGGGGCTGCCCTCGGCTAGGGTCCGGCCAAGTTCAACAACAGCGTGGTTCCTCCTGGCCTCGGTGGGCCAGGGGGAGGGACATCTGGGGCCTCTTGGGGAGGGGGACCTATGGTTGCGGGCCTAGACAGCCGGCCAGGCAAATAGGATGCGTCTTCTTGTGGCGCTCCTTCTGGTTCGGATGCCCAGGCGGGCTATGTTGGCTTGCCCAACAGCCCCAAGATGAGGGGGGTGGGCACATCTTGGGTGGGGTTGGAGCTATTGCCGTTGAGCGACTGGATCACCACTAGCAGGGGCTCGTTGCGGCCCAAAATGCCCAATGTTGTGTGGGGGGTGCCGCGCGAGAAGGGGGTTGATGTAACCCATATGTTGCCCAAGGTTGGATGTCCTGACAGTGCCCACACCCAGAAAATGACCATGCAACTGGATATTGACTTGGGAGTGCAACGCACACTCCGGGAGGTTTATCACAGATGCTTGTCTGTTTCCCCATGAAGATTCTGTCCTAGAATTGTCGGGGACAGGGTATCTCATATAAGAGAAATACCTTGAAAAGAATGGTGCGTACCGAGGGGTGCGACGTGGTGTCTCCAAGAGACAAAATTACGACAGTCAAAAAATCAGGCTTTACATTGGGAGGGATGGTGCAATCACCTAGTGCCTAGCAGGGGAAGGGTTGGCGGTCTCGTTGTCCTCACCAGGACTGCCTCATCCCTGCTTGATGCATCGGACTGGAGCATCACGGTGCACCTGTCGGGACCGAACCTCTGGGTGACCAACGTTTACGAGGCCCAAGTGTGGCAGGACCACATCCGGGAGTTATCCCAGGTGGCGGAGCTGGTAACCCACGGGTCCAGATGGCTCCTCATTGGGGACTTTAACCAACAGTTATATCGGTGGGAAAAGTCCAGGGATTCCGCATCGGAGCCCCTGGGGGCACAAGAGTGCATGGACCTAATGTGCCGTACGGACCTCATAGACCTGGAGATTGATGGGTGCAGGTACACATGGAGCAATAGCTGGTAGGGAGCCGCACGGGTGCAATCCCGCATCGACAGGGTCTGGGTCAGCTCAGCACTAATGCTGGAATGGGAGGTCCATGCCTGCAGTCGGGATCGTGTGGCCTCAGATCATAGAGCCATTGTCTGTCACTTGTTGACAGACGTTTCCAGGGCCCCACACCCGTTTAGGTTCGAAAGAACCTGGTTGACTAAGCCATGGCTGGGTGAGCTTGTGCAGTCTATCTAGTCAAGGTATAATGATACGTAGGAACCGCGTGATTTCCTCAAGAACGGCCTTTGGACACTCAAACGTCAAAATAAGGCCCTAGCTGCAGAGGACAAGTACAGCTTCAAGGGGTATAGGACACAACTGCAATCACACCTACACGACATCCAGAACCAATAAGAGCGTGGTGCTGATTTCGCTCAAGAGGAACTCGCCCTCTTAGCGGAGCTGCAGATCTTAGACCAGGAAGAGGAGGAATACTGGCGTCAAAGAGCTTGGATACAGTGGCTCAAGGTTGGCAATAGACATACGAAATTCTTCTTTGCCACTGCTAAGGCACATTGGGGGACCCGCCACCAATTGCAGCGCCTGATTCATGGCATGGGTAATGGAGAACAACCTAAATCATCTTATGGTCCAGACACCTTGCTGCACTACTGGTAGCAAGTTTGGAAATGGCAAAACACAGACCCCATCTCCCTCTCCATCATACAGATCCTCACCCCATCCGACAACCAGCGCCTCATGCAACCTTTCTCCCGCGTCGAACTCCATGTTGCTATGTAGGCCATGCCGACGGATAAAGCCCCAGGACCGGATGGGTGGCCCATCGAATTCTTCCGTGAATTCGAAGACTTGATTGGGCAAAATCTGCTTGATGCCTTTAACCGGATGCTGGCCTGGCAACAGGTTTGTAAAGAAATCAACTGCTCCCGCGTGGTCCTACTCCCGAAGACGGCCAACCCCACATCTTTAGGACATTTCTGCCCCATTAGAGTTTGTTACTCCCTCCTGAGACTTTTCTCGTGGATGGTGGTTGCCAAGATGGCACCCCTCATGCCACACCTGGTCGGGCAGCACCAGGCTGGGTTCGTCAAAGGCCGTCATCTCCAGGATCAAGTGCTGCTCCTATAGGAAATCCAACACTCTCTCAAAATTACCAGATTCCCTGAACTTTGCATCAAATTAGATATCACAAAGGCTTATGACTCCGTAAGCTAGACCGCCCTCAAGACTGTAATGTAGGCAAAAGGGTTTAGGAAACTTTTCGTGGACTTGTGCCTCCAGATTCAAAAGGGAGGACGTTATTCGCTAGACATTGACGGCCACCTCTGGGGCTTCCAAGGCACAGGTCTTGGGCTGCACCAAGGAGACCCCCTGTCCTCGCTCCTTTTTCTCTTGGTGATGGACCTTCTGCACACATACTGCGTGGAGGAAGGCATCCATGGTCTGGACATCCATGGAATTAGATGCTTAACCGCCCACTACGCTGACGATACGATGATCTTCACTCGTGCCGCTGTGGCCCAAGCTCGGGCACTCCTGTGGGCAATGGACAAGATGAAGAGGGAAGTGGGGCTGACCACCAACACAGGCAAGTTTGCGATATACCTAACACATACTCGTCCCAGTGTCCGCACTAAGATCATCTAGATCTTGGGGATTCTCCTGGGGAGCGAGGAGGACACGTACTTGGGAATGCCAATGCACAACTGGCACAAACAACGAACTTGGCAGGTGCTCATAATGAAACTTCAAACATGCACGGCTCATTGGGTGAACAAGTTCCTGTCCCACCAAGGGAAGATCATATTGGTGACTACTGTGTTGGTGGCCATGGCGAGATTCGCCGCCTCCATGGCCACACTGCTATTCGGCGTCATGCAGTGCATTGACGCGATCACTTGTGATTTCGTGTGCTCTGGGGGTAAGGGTAGACAGAAGATGCACCTGGTTTCTTGGGAGAAGATCGCACGCCCCTACCAGGTGGGAGGTGTCGACATCCTTCAATTTGCCATCGAGGCCGCCTTGGGCAGGCAGCGTCTTCTCCACAGAATCTCCATGTAGTCCGACTATCCCCCCCAGTGGGTGCAACTCCTGGTATGGAAATACCGACCCTGGGAGGCTATTGTGTCTGACTCCTTGGTCTGGCGCCAACTTTGTACGCACGTCCACACCCTCGCCCACAAAGATGAGACCGCATTGCGCCCCCGTGAATTGCTCAAACGCCAATTCCTGACGGATCCTCGTTGGAAGCGCCTATGGAAAGGCCACTTGCCAAAAAAATTAAGGCTTTTGGGTGGTTGGTCCTGAACGAGGCGCTTCCTATACGGACATGTCTGCTGGCACGTGGCATGCACATTAACACCATCTTCCCGATGTGCAATCAACGCGACGAGACGCACCAACACTTCATGCATGAGTGCCACGTCGCTAGGAACTTCAGGAGTACGGCCGGCCTCCCCCCGCTCGAATGTTACAGCGATTCGCAGATGCTTGTAGCCTTATGGATCCTTTGGCGTGCTAGGAACAATTAGGTCTTTAGAGGGACAGTTATCCCCTCACCTGTTGCACTGGCTCACCGGTTCAGAAGATTGTGGGACGAAATTAGTGCACTAATGGGACCGCGTGCCTGTCTCGAGCCGCCAGCTACCGACATTCAAAAACAAACTGATCTCTGGCAAATGGTTTCATGGATGGGTTGGACTAACTTGCTCCAATGCATCGTGGTGGACCCGGAGATGGACGTCCAGCCGTTCTATGCAAACTAGAACGGGGAGTACACGGTGTTTTGCAGACACCAAATCCAGGTTACGGTTGATGCTTTGGCTGAGGTGATTGGTGCCCCCGCAATGGGGAACCTGATTCCCCCTGTGGCTCGGTCCTAGGGGGACGCCGCCGAGTTCTTCCAAGGTTCCATCCCCCGGACAGCCAGCGGCCACATCTGAGGGTCGACCCTCTCGCCAGCCTGGCGGGCCGTGGCTGCGATGGTGGAGCGTTACTTCATTCAGTCGGGTTCCCAACACAGACTCAACGGGGTGCACTTCATGTTTCTCAAGCGCATACGCGCCGAGACTCCTATTAACCTCCCCCACTTGCTCTAGGAGTCTCTGCATGATGCTGGCCTGGGCCGACACCCGAGGGTGATCTGTGCTCTTTGGCGGTTTGGCACTCCGGTTCCATCGCTTCCACCGCCGCTCAGGCCTATGCTAGTGTATCAAAGGCGGAAGGGGAGCAGAGGCCATCCTGCGGGGGGTGACGCGGTCTCGGCTGAGCCTGCGGCCGTGTCCTCCCGGGACCTTGCGGGTGGGGGTTGCATGTAGGGTGGGCCGGCCCAGGCCCCACTGTGGGATTCGTCGATTGTAGATACCGACCCTAGAGCGATCACGACTGGGCAGGCAAGCAATGATAGGGGGCTGGTTCGTGCTGCTGGGGGAGCGCTCTCTGGGAAACAGACCCTGCCCCCGCACTCTCATAGCTAGACGCTGCAATGGATTGAGAGCCTCATCAGCGACCACATGATAGGTATTGCCCGGCTAATTGAAGAGAATAACCGTCACCTGGCTGCTGGCCCGGGCACGCAGTTCCTGGACCTCCAAACCCTAGAGGAGAGTCGGAGCTCTAACCATGACCACCCCAAAAGCCCCTAACGTGGGGTGGTGCGCTGGGGCATGCCCGGCTTGGTCCGAAATACTGTTTCAAGGTCCGGGGTTGGGACCTTTAACCTGCTATTGAGAATGCCCTGATGCGGTCGGGACTCGCGGGGGGCCCAGGGGTTTGGGTCAGTTGTCGGTGTGGGGTCAGCTGCCCTAGCCTGCGCTATACCTTTGTATAGTCGTTCTTTTTGGGAATAAATTTTGCTTGAATTTTTCCAAAAAAAAAAGTAACTTAAAATAAGCCAAAGATGTGAGGCTACAAGAAAAGTCAATGTGGGATGGTGATGTATGCTTTATGATATACTTATGATATCTTTTTCTAAAATGCTGATTGTCCACCTTATATTAATGGCTGGAAAATGGACAAAGGACTCATTTAATGGGGGACTGTGGCTCTCTAGAGTGTTGTCACTCTTACTAGTCGACTCTCTCATGAGAGGTTGCTTATCTTGGTCAAGTGTTAATGATACTATGAATAATTAAAAAAGGATTTATGGAGAATGGGTTTTTTAGGCTTTGCCCATTGTGTAAACTTTTGTGCACAAGTCTTTGTCCAAACCTTGGGGTCTCCTTCATCTTATAAACAGAGGGGGTTTTGGTCTCATTTTCACATTTTTCTAAGAGAGGGGAGACTAAGACTGTTAGTTTGAGGTGTAAGGAGTAGAAGAGAGGGAGAGAGAGGAGATTGTGTGATGCTACTTCTACTTTGTCTTTTGGGCTGAGCATGGTGGCTGTCCTAGTGATCTGTGTTAGCTTTTGTGAAGGCATAAGAGGCTGACTTTGCTGCTGTTGCTAGAGGCTTTTTGTAACTGATTTTTGAGGACTATCTTCTTTGGTTTTGTGCAAAAGTTCTAGCTACACCTTGGGTTTGCAGTTTGAAGCTGATTCTTTAGGCAATTGGCTGGACAACAATATAAGCTTGAAGTGTCTTCTCCCTCCCCAAATTGGTTAACTAATATTTAGAGATGTGTATTTCAAATCTTTGTTGTACAAAATTTTTTGTAAGTGTTTATTGTTGTTTTGGCTTAGACAAGTGAGGATTATTTTATGAGGGCATGTGGGATTTCTTATGAGTTGTGAGTCATGCATGGGGTCTTTCATAGGTCATGGATATAATTTTTAGTATGCATGTATTGGTCTTACAAGGTAGCATTTTCTTTTGGGTTGTGCACTTGATATTTCATGTTTTTGAAATCATTTTTAAGGAATGCCTTCCATCATTCATGTTTTTTGATTCTATTAAGAAAAAAAAAAATATTGATCAACAGTCAGCTTTAAAGGTCTATTCTCTGTATTTCCTTTTCTTAAAAAGAGAGACTGACTGTTCTTTGTTCAAGAGAAATAAATATCAAAGATTGGGTCTATCCTTTTTTTTAGCCTGACAACAGAAACAATTTATTTTTTATGGCTAGTATTTTATTCTCCATGATTCTGCCTTCTAATACAAGAAATTCCAAAGCATGAAATTGCCTTAGAATGAGAGAGAACATTGTGAAATCCCCACTTCCATGAACTGTGTTTTCTCTTGAGAAAAAGACCTCCGGTAGGGGGGGGGGGGGGGGGCGCAGAGGGGGGCCATGTGCTGGAGGGGAGGGACCACCTCCAAGAGCAAGAGAGTGGGGGTGGGGAACCCCCAAATACAAAATAGGGGAGAACTCTCAGGAGAACTCTCATCGATTTGCAGGTACAACACAGGAAACAAAAATTGGCATGTTTCAAGGGCTTCGTGCTTACATAGATCAACTTCAAAACCAGAACCGAGAAAACCCAAACATTGAACGGAACAACCATATTTAAATAAAAAACAAGCAGTCATTGGAGCAGGCAAGGAAGCTTGGTGCAAGAGCACTATGGCTGCTTCTGCATATGGGCCATGTCCAAAATGTTCATGTGGCGTTCAAAAGCCACAAAAGTGACCACTTGCTAGAATTCCTTGTACTTCTCTTCTCTCTATGCTTGGGCCCCACTAGTGAGGTTCTTGGCTTGTCTAGGTGCAGCTTACTAGAGGTGGTCTGTATAAGCTTCCAAAGACTAGCCTGAGAGACATTTTTGTTTATCCCCATGATGACATGTCAACACTTACCCATTAGCAACCAACATCTAGCATTCAATTCATGCACCGCCTCCTGACTCTGCTTCATCTGTTCCTCCTTAAGGAAGGATGTGACTTTTTGGGTCTCCTCCTCCCTAGCTAGGTGCTCCTCTTTTGCTTTGTGGAGATCCTTCTTGATTTGTGCTCTAAGTTACCTTCGAGTGCACTTCTAAGTGTAGTATCTATAGTCTCTTGTAGATGCTTTCCTTTCTCTCTTTCCCAATGCTGCAGTTCCTCCTCATGTTTCCACATCCACTCCTTCTCTCTATTGGCTAGCTTCTGTCCACCTGGCTTGTTCCTCTGCCCTAACCCTTGACTCAACTTCAGCAATGACCTTGCTAAGTTCAATAGCGAACTTAGCCTCTAGCTCTAGTCTAATCATGTTCTTAGCCTATTGCAGTTGTTAATAGTCAGAGCTATTCCTAGGCCCTTGTAACAAGCCCTCAACACCCACTATCCCTTGTACCTCCTGGAATAGAGGATAATGAAGCCCCTTCTATAGGTGGGTACCAATGTTCATAGACCATGTTAATGGAACATCATCTTGTTATCATAGGCTCTAGTGGCCTGGCTGCAACCCATAGGGCAAGGATGAGGCCTGAGTGTCACCCTTGCTTGCATCGTTAGAGGGAAGCTCAAGAGAACTTAGGTAGATTCAGTCTCCTATCTTGCTATATGTGTTGCAGTTAGGAAAAATGAGCATCCTAAAGCTTCTAGACATTGATAGATTGGATAGAAAACATATTAACTAGCTTTGTTACCTCCTGCAACAGTGGTAACAATGGCAACTTGGGGACTTGAGCACTCGTAGTCTTTAGGACAGGTCCATTAAAGAAGCCTTTAGCATCATGAAGCCCTCAACTTGTTAGATGCACCATTTCCCCCTTGTTGGGGATGCTGAGATACACGGTAATAACATCCTTGGTTAATGCAATGCGCAACTCCCTAAAGGTTGTGTGGTTTCCTTGCCACCATTTGAAAAAAAGCTTTGGCTGTGAGCTTAGGGTCCCTAACAAGGAGAGGAAGGAGCTCATTGCACCCTATGTGGATAACCATCTTCCACACGATGTGATTTTGCTTGAACGACGTAGAAACTAGTTTGAATGTGGGCATCACCTCCATTGTGGTATAAGCTTCTTTTTACAAATAGCACTCCCAGAAGGCTATTTGGCATAGTGGCAGCATCAGGGCACAATAGAAAATCAGCTCGTTTTGTGCCCATCTAAGAACCCACAACATGATAGCTGTCAATGAATCCCCATGGAGTTGGGGAGGATGAGAAAGCCTAAAAGTCCACCAAATGTTCATGGTGAAAGGGCGGAGAGATAAAATGCTGTAGGGTTTCTCAATCCACGTGGTAAAGGGGGCAAGAGACATTAATAAAAAGGTTGTGCTCTTGGAGGAATGCATGGATTGGGAGCACTCCTTAAGAGATGAGCTAGATAATGAATTTAATTTTTTTGGGAAGATGTCCCATCCAAATCTTCCATTAAGTGATCATAGTTTAATATTTTTATTGCTGGATTTCCAATGGTGGTGCATGGTGCAGGGGTTGTACATTGTTAGTAAGAGGAAGACTAATAATTGTAATTTGTTTAATGATGATGGCTATTGGAATAGGCATTGTGAGAAGGTCATTATTGATGTAAGTGAAGACATTGATAATGATATGATTTTCCAGAATTTGGAGATGTTTGCTATTGATTATAACAATGATAAATTTGTGAAGTGTGATAATGGATTTGATTGTCTTGGCTGTAAAATGGAAGTGCAACATGAAGGTAATCTACATGGTGGTGATGAAAGGAAGCTAAGTGGTAGTCTTCCAAACACCAAGAAGAAGAAGGTGAAGAAGAGGAAAAAGAAGCAATGAAAGGATGTTGGATTAAGAAAGCCTAATCCTTTTTCTTTTTCTTATTCTTTATTTGTTGCAAGTTTGAGTCATCATGGGGATGCAAGGAAAGCCTTCCAAGCAGATGATTAGATGAAGAAAGCACGGTGAAGCATGAGGACAAGCCTCCATGGGCAAGGAAAGCTCAAAACTAAAGCCTCAAATGATGTTCATTCTAATGTTTGTAATGCATGGAGTCATGATTATTGTGATGGCCTTGAGTCTTAGGGGCATGGTGCCTTCCAACTTGTGAAAGGTCATGAAGCATGACATTTTAAGGGTGGGAGAGTTGGTGTAGGGACACCTCTTTCGGTCCTTGGTTCTACCCTACATACTATTTGTCTTTTTGTGTTGACTTTGTTGAGGATGATTCTTGGATGTTTTGGAGTGTTTTTGGCTCATTTTGAGGAGTTAAGGAGGTATAGGATCTATGGGGACTTGTTTGGAGGCATTTAGAGGCTCTTGACATCAAAACAAGTAGTTTTATTTTTGGCACCTATAGGATAGACGTCTTCCTAGAGATGTCTCCCCTGAAGTGTAGACGTCCCAAGTCCAGAGTAGACATCTACCAAAAATAGTAGACGTCTCTCCTGAAAGTAAGGCTTTTGTAGGAGATATCCCAACAAAGCTAGAGACAACCTAGACACATGGGAAAACTTTTGAAAATGCCTGTTCCAATTTGGGAAACAGCCAAAGCAAGATGGAAATAGCTGGGGAGAAGGTGAGAAGACTTGGGAAACATTTAAAGAACCTCAAGTTGAGTTGAGGAAAGGTTTCTAGGGTTTTTATTGTAGTTGCTTATAAATATTGATGTAATCCATCATTGTTAGTGCTGAAGTGCAAACATTGAAGGCCAAACATCCCAATAGAGGGCAAGAGAGAAAGCTCTTGAGGGAAGAGAGCTTGTGCAAGGGAGGAGAGCTTGTGCAAGGAAGTTGAGTGAGAGGCAAGGGAGAGCACTTGAGAGAGGTTAGGAGAATATCTTATAAGTGTCTTGTCTTGAGCTAGAGCTCCATGGTGAGCAATTGAGGATTAAGAGAGGACAAAGTGTGGCCTCTAAGATCCTTGGGAGAGTTGTGAGTTGAGCTTGGCTCCTCATCTTTGATGTATTTTCTTTGTATTTTGAGAGTTATCTTAATATAAGGGAGATTCTCTTCATTTTATTATGTTATTCTTATTTTCCAAGCTAGATTTGCATGGAAGTTGTGGATTGGGTCCTATTGGGGTTTATTGAGGTGCAACCCCTGCACCATTACCCTTCATGATTCCATTTGTATTAAAGAAATGAGCTGCAAATTTGTCCTAGTTAATAGTCAACCCTAGCTCCTTGGATATATGACCCAAGGCCTAGGGAATGATCACTGCCTGCAGCACAACAGCCTTGGTCATTAAGATTGTATCACCTGCATAGTGGTTAGTGATGGAAGTGATCCCTTCAATGTTCAGCCATTGAACCCTTTCAAATCTACAATACTGATTCATGGTATCCATGGCAAGAATAAAAAGGTATGGTGAAAGGGGGTTTCCCTTAACATAGTCCCCTCTAAGGGGAGATAAACCCCAGTTGCTTCCTGTTAATATCAAAGGAAAAGGTCCCTGTTACTTGGATATTGATGCATATATTAATAAATTTTGGATGGCAGCCTTTCCTTAGCATGATCCTAGGTGGGGAAGTCCAGCTGATGGTATCACATGTTGTAGTAATTTGGAGCTTGAAAAATGTACTTGGAAAATTTTCCATTTGTACTGAGTGCATGATCTCATGAAGTAGTAGTATTTGGTCTTGGATGTACCGCCTTTTGAGAAACCTAGCTTTTTGAACCTCAACAAGTGATGACATAAGGTTTGCATTCTTTTGACCAGGATTTTAGTGAATAGGGGAAGCAATGTATTACGTACCCCAAAGAGTTTGAAATGAGTTGGTTGAGTAGGGTTTTGGACCTTTGATGCCAAACAACTTGAGACCAATTAATCTCCTTTCTTGATCTAGCCCCACATGAGCATAAGATTGAAAGCATCCACAATGTTGTTACCCAAGACATCACCAAAGTTTCTAAAGAACTCAATCAACCAACCATCAGGCCCTAGGATCCTACTACATTTCATAGACTGGATAACCTTAGAGAGCTCCTCTTTTGTAATTGGGGTGAATAACTTGTCATTGTCCTCCCTATTGATGATTTGTTAAATAGGAATTTTGACAAGTTAGGAGTCTTTGCCACCCTAAATTTCCATCTAAAATTGCTATAGGATGTGTACAATTTCTTGTGGCTCATGAACTACAATCTTTACATCATTAATTAAGTGAATTATTTTTATCCCGTTTTGTAGCATTTTCCACAACAAAGAAAAATTTTGTATTTCTATCCCCCTCCTTCAACCATTTGGCTCTTGAGCTTTCCTTCTAGTATGCCTTCTTATTTATCCAAAGTTTTTGGAGTTGTACCAACAGTTCATGCTCCTTCTCCTCTAGAACTTCTTCTTGTTTATGTCTCCTTTGATTGTGCATCAATCTTTGCTGTAAATCCAAGTGAAGGAATTTAAAGGAGCCCTTATACTCTTTTTGGATCCTTCTGATCCCTTGCTTAAGCTGAAATAGGCCTTCAAATTTGAAATTTTGGGCGGGGGTGGTGGCGGGAGGAGGAGGGAGGTGAGGAGCACCCTCCAGCAAATGATGAAATGAGCATAGCAAAGTCCTATGATCCGAAGTCATCTTGTTCATGACCTATGGCAGAGACATTAGCTAAGAAATAAATTAGAGCTAACCCAAACCTAATCAATCCTAGAGAGGACTTGATCCGACCCCTTCTTCTTGTTACCTAGGGTGTATTGGTAGCCTTTGATGTCAACATCAACTAGGCCAAAGGTATCAATGAATTGGAGGAATTCCTGACTGCCTAGAGGTTCGACATAGTCAACATAGGTCTTTTCCCAATTGTACAACCTCTAGTTGAAATCGCCTACAAGAATCCAAGCATTAGGTTTAGGAACCTTGGTAGCAATTTGATACAACTCTTGAAGGTGATTAACCTAGTCTTGGTGCTAGTAGAAGTTCGTAGCCGGAGACCATAGGAAGGCAAAAGGGTGGTAATACTCCAATTGGAAATGTGAAGAAGCTCCATTGAGAATCTAGATAGAGTAGCAAGCCCCCAACCCACCCATGGCAATCAACAAAGAAAGAAGTCCAACCCTACCAACACAAAAGATTTTGTTGCATTACCTAGAAGCTTAGTTTCTTGGAGGTAGACAATCTCATAGTCTACCATATGTAGTAGTTTCTTGAGGGTATTTCTTTTATAGGGCTACCTTGTCACCTACAATTCCAAGAAAGTATCTGCATGGTCCACTAGTAGACCATTTCTTGTAGACCCCTTTGAGGGTCCCTTGAATCCCCAAATCAAGATCTTATTTTGTTTTTTTGGTTTGCGCCTCCTATTGACTTGGTTGTCTTGATTGCTACGTATCCAAAAGAACTGTGAAGCTTGGGTCTTTTTGCTAGAAGATCTATCTCATGACTGGTTTCATGGGGTATGCAAAGAACCCTGAATGGTAGAGACCCAACCCCCTTGTGGGGTAGGGGGTGGGGGCAGGGAGTTCCCTAGTTGGCCTAGGAGGCTTGACAACACCAATTTCCCCAATCAATGACTCCTCAGTTGTGCTATGCAGAACCACTTTAGGGTTCTCAACCTAGAGAGATCCCATCTCATCACCAATTAGGCCCACCTACATCCCTTGGAGGGTTCCGGGGGGGGGGGGGGGGAATGGTTCCTTGTAGTTTGTACAAAGAAACCCTTCTTTTATGGTTTGGCTGGCTTATCCTTCTGAGAAAATGAGGCAAGGATTGCTTACCCTTCTTCCCAACCACTTGCTAGTTGGTCTTCAGGGCCTTTGACTTTTGTGCAGTAGCCTGGAAACACACCTGATAGTTCTTCGTGATGTGATTCCTTTTTTCACAAACCTCACAACCTATAGAAGGGTTGGATTGGGGGTGTGGGGTGTGGCCATAGCAGGAACATTTTCATAGTGAACCACAAGAGCTTCCTCTTTAGAGGGAAGGGGGAGATAGACCTTGCACATGAGGTCCACGGAGGATAATCATTGCCACACAGACAACCTTGAGAAGCCCATACGTTCCTTTGAGATGGTAACATTGTTGAAGGTAATAAACTCCTCGAAATAACTAGCAAGACTTTTGTGAAACTCCTTTGTCCAAATCTCCCAGGGGATCCTAGAAACCCTAATCTAGACTAGATCTTGCATAAATAGATTTGGATCCCAATGGGCCCTTGGGCACCAGTGGGTTAGAGCCATCTCCCGAGCACCAAAAAACCAAGGTTCCCTTTGCAAAACCTTGCCCTAGTCCTCCTTGTTTTGGAAAGCAAACAATAGCAGGTTCCTCACAAGGGAATGAATCTCCACATCCGCCACTCCCGAAGAGAAGGCCACCCAACACTTGATAAGATCCAATTTAGGGCAAAATCTTGCTGAAACAAACTTCTCAATTAGACTCATTTGTATTATTTGCAAGCTTTCTGGAAGGGCTTCATGGTTCATTTGGAGGTGTAGCCTCCTAGAATTGTGTGACACCACATAAATGTCTCCCGTCCCAAGATACCAAATATTTGGCCCAACTGGAGTCTTTCCATCTGCCCTAATTCCTAAATCACCATTCATAGTTTTCCTTGCATGCTCTTGAACAGACCTTGCATCATCTTTTGTCGTAGAGCCAACAATGACAACCTTGTCTTTATTCATTCTTGATGCACCCTTGCTACCCTCAGCTCCATCCTTTGCCCCTTTGTTTACTGCAACACTGCCGCTTCTGGTGCCCTTGCTCTCCCTTGCATTGTGATGTGGAGCCTACCTCAATAGACTGCAAAAGGACCCATTTGACAAGCTTCCTAAGGAAGCTCAGCTAGAAAATAAGAACAACACAATGAAATGAAGAAAATCTCCCTTTTTATAAAAGAAAACTCTCTAGATTTAGAGAAATAAATCAAAGATGAGGGGCCAAGCTCAACTCACAACTCTCCCAAGGATCTTAGAGGCTACACATGTCCCTTGTCAATTCTCAATTCCTCACAATGGAGCCAAAGCTCAAGATAAGAGACTTATAAGAGATTCTCTTAATCTCTCTCATGTCCTCTCCCTTGCCTCTCAATCAATTTCCCTTGCAAAAGCTCTCAAGAGACCATCCTTCTCTCTGAGGACTAGCCTCCTCCCTTGAGACTAACCTTCTCTCTTTTAATTAGCTTTCTCAAACTTAGGCTTTTGATGCCTTTTTATAGCTTTCTAAGTGATCCTTCATCTTCTGTATAATTTACAATTCAATTTGAAGTTCGTTGGAATCCGTATGAGATGTCTTAGAGAAGTAGGAGATGTTTTGTCTGACTGTAGAGATGTTAGAGGAGACATCTAGGATTTATTTGAGATGTTTTGGGCTCATTGGAGATGTCTTGACATAGCTAGGATGTTTGGGATCAGGTTGAGACGTCTAGAGAATGGTTGAGATGTCTTGGGTGTAGTTGAGATGTCTTGAATGCAGTTGAGATGTCTCACTTGCCGAGGCCAAAAATATAATGCTTGTTTTGAGGCTTGGAACCTTTGGACACCTCCAAACAAGTCTCCATTGACTGTGGAAATCTCTAAGCTCATCAAATAGGCTTAAAACACCCCTAAACATGCCAAAACTTTAGGAAAAGATCGCATCATTGGAGAGATGGTACATTGGCTTGTTTGATGTCCACATCACACTGCTACTACTGCTCTTGATGCTCCTGCTGCCAAAACATTAGGAAAAGATCCCATCATTGGAGAGATGGTACATTGGCTTGTTTGATGTCCACATCTCACTGCTACTACCACTCTCGATGCTCCTGCTCTCTCTCATGTTACTCCTGCCACACTTACTAACCTTAGCTGCAGTTGCACTCATAGCTTTGCCCCGATTTTCCATGAACTGTGTTGATTAGAATTTCTTAGATTTATTCTAGGCCCTCATTTTCCTCTATACTCAGATTTGATTGCCAAAAAATTCAGGCCTTACTTGTAGACTCTGTGTGCCAAATTTAGAATGCCTTGAACTGTAGGAAGTATTGGTAGATTTTCACGTGTGAACACTCATCTAGGACCTTTTTTTCTTGAGAAAATTTTGACTCATCTAGGACCTTTGGTGCAAGACAGGAACACCATTTTTTCTTGACATAAAAGATGAACAACCCAACTATTGTAACTCTCTTCATTAAATGATGTGAGCTTGTTTTTATATGGCATTTGAACATACTTGAGATGCACAGTTATCTTCTTTTAATTGTTTATTGAGGATAGTGGATATTGGAAGCTTGGAAATCTCCTTGAAGCAATTTAATGCATAGTGAATGTTTGGTACATTTCTTCATAGTTAAATTTTTCTTTCATGCAAAGTAAAATATTATTTATTTATTTTTCAATATGCCAAACCCATTTATGTACTAGCAATTGTATTTTTTTTCTTGTGCAAAGGAAAAAAAGAAAATATATGTGTGATCATATATGTTTATTTACTTTCCATAAAATGAACCCACATGAATTATGATTAGAAGCCCTTTGGGCCCTAAGATAAATAATTTACCTAAATTCATCATCAATAATTTGGTGGATTATGCATTTGATTAGTGTGTCTTGCATGAAACATGTAGTATTTCTAGCGATCATTAACTAATTATATTAGTAATAATATATTCATTCCCATAACTTGAATTGGTGGGTTGCATTGTTTATTTATTTTATATACACCCTACATTACATATGGAGATGAGCACCACTATGGAACCCTACTTGTACATATGCTCACTTCGGAGAAATCCGAAAAATAAACTTGTTTTGAGGTATCAGTGAATCCTTGTTTTTATATTTGCTACATATATATATTTTTAAATTTATGCGGTTGGAAATGTGAGATTAGTGATAATTTCTTTCAAATAATTTTATACTGTTTTGCATGTATAATGAAACAAATAAATAGCTTTGTCATTATGCTTTCAGGCTGTTGGGGTAGGATCATTGCCATATTCTGCAGGCACTGCAGCCACAACAGCAGCAGCTTCTGCTGCTATAAAGTAAGGCCATTTCACCTTGAGATCAAGTAAAGTATTTTGTTTTTGAGAGAAGGATATGAAATTTTATAAATTATTCAAAAAAGATACATCTCTGAAAAATGTCTCATAGCATAGGACAAATGTGACAAAATCAGCACAAGGCTGAGACAAACAAGAAAAGTAACAAAACAGGAATAGAAAGAATTAGGAATCAACAAAAGAGCTAGGGAAACAAGGTAGTGCAGCTACAAGGTTTGTCCACCTAATCCTTCCCCCATTGCGACCGCCTATTCCAATTTGGCATGTATAACACATTTGGAAAGGTTCTAGCGGGGGAAAATGCTTGCCTCTGGCCTCCAAAAAAAAAGAAAAAAAAAGAAAAGAAAAAACACAATCCTAGTGTAGAAGCACCCCTAATACAAAAACTCTAGGGGAGAACCACCTCCCAAAGGACTATCATGACACAAAGGGGATAACTACCCCCCACCACAGACAAGGGGGCACCTCAGCGTAAGGGATAACAAAAAGTAAACAAACAGGCCCACTAAGGGGGAATCACAAGTAAGATAGACTGTCCCATAGAGGGAAAACACAAACCCACCAAGGGGGAAACCATAGGCAAGGACAAAATATGAGGCAAAACCCAACAACAGACAATAGTAGCCACATCAGATATGATGTGGCAGCTAGGTGTAGGCACACCTAATCCTCTCTTGACAGTGGATCTCATCTAGGACCGCCCTTCGATGTTGGGTGGTCATGAAAGCTACAACCTACTGAAAATGCTTGTACTTTTCCTCCTTTGCCTATCTCTTCTCAAGAGGCAGCTTTTGAGTCTTGTCAAGGTAGAATTCAGTTGTAGTGGCTCGAATATAGCAACATAGAGTAGTCCATGCAGCATTTCCATTTATGCCCATAATCACATAGGGGCATTGCCCCTCCTTAAGCCAGTAGTAGGCATTAGACTCATGTGCCTCATCCAAGCTGCTCTTCTTTTGTTGTTTCTCAAGAAGATTCTGAACACGTTGCTCTTCCTCTTTCTCTTTGCATAGCTTTCACTATTGCTCTTACCTGAGCAGGTCCTCTTGGATCTGTCTTTGTAGTTGCTCCTTCCTTTCATTCCACAAGGTTACCTCATGCCGTTTTCTCTACCCATTTTGCTTAGGCTCTCCTGCAGAGCCCTAGCCTGATCCTCTTGGGTCCATTTAAGGAGCATGACCTTCCACTTCTCTTGCTCCTCCTCATGCAACTTGGTCTCCATTTCCGCCATGATCTTGCATAGTTGCTCCTCGAACTTGGCTTGCAACTCCTAGTGTAGGGCTTGTTGAGCCAGGACAAACTGCTCATCCGCCCCTTGAGGGGAAGCCATAGTAGACGTGGACCCCTCCCCTAAGCCAGCAACATTTGCCCCTAGTGCAAGGGCAGAATAAGAGGAGGCCCCCTCCAGTGGTTGTTGTTGCCCAAACACATAGGTGAAAGGTGAAGGCTGGACAAGTGCTAGATTTGCAAGTTGTTCCACCCTCCACAATGGTAGGATAAGGCTAGAATGCATCCCTTGCTATTCTTGATGTAGGGATGCCAAGAAGAAATTAGGGACTTTCATAGGTCACATGCATTGTAAAAACACAAAATGGGTGTCCTACAACTTCTAGACATTGCCCAGTTGGACAAAATAGTGATCAATAAGCTTAGTAGCCTCTTGCCAAAGGGGAGGGAGCATCGATTGGGGGACCTACCCATTGGCAATCTTTCGGACTAGACCCAAGAAGAAACCCTCCGCATCTTGTAGTCCTTGCCCAATCGGTAGAATGACCTCCCCCACTACCAGTACCCTAAGATACCCATCTAGATTTGTCTTCGTAAGATTGATGTGTATCCCATGGAAAGCAGTAGTATCCTTCCTCTAGTGCTTATAGAAACTAGCGTTTGCTAGGTCTAGGTCACCCACCAGCATTGGCAACATATTCTCCCATCCCATTCGAACAAGCAAGGCCCATAGGTCGTGGTTGTTACAAGACCCCTCTACCTCAGGCTCGTGTGTTGGGGTAACCCTTGTGGCAACTGTTGCTTTCCTCCACAGTTGCTTTGTGAGAAAGGTGGTGTGTAAATGGGAGGAGAGTGGTGCATAGCGGAAAATCTTGGCATTTTGAGCTTGTAAAATATTCCAAAGCACTGCCATTGCCAATGAATTGTTGGAAGCTTGTAGGGATAAATAGTTTGAGGAGAGTGTTGCAAACCTTAATCGGCTGAAAGTGCATGGGAGACGATGGCACTAGAATCTTGGGGATTAAGACAATATGTGAGTAGTTGATTTCACTTCTCACCTCCAACCAATGGAGCATGTCCTAAACATCAGTCATGTATGGGCAATGGACGAATAGAAGCAACATGGACTCCTTGCATGCATNCATGCTTTACGCCCAGCCCGTACATGCAGTGCACCATGCACCAAGAGCCAAGAAAAGCATTTAAGTCTCTTGGGAAGCCATCCCTGCAACATGCACCGCCAACCACCCTCTGCAGGGTATTGATGCCATCCCTCGGTTGCAACCCCATCAAGCCCCCTTGGATAAGTTTATGAGCATAAGCGCAAAGGTTCCACTAGATGTAGTAGTCCCTAGAAGTCATGACCGAGGGTTGGTATTTGTTGGCCATGATACGTGCCCATTGAGGCCTACTCCCCTGGTCGTGCATACACCTATGAATAATGTTATGATGCCCCATGAGGATAATGTCTTCAAATTTAAGGACCCCCAGGCCATTGGCAAGCTTGGGCTGGCCACCTTGTCTTAGCACACTAGGTGTAGATGATCCCCCCTTTTGCCCCTGGATTAGATAATATTCCTTATGATTTGATTAACTTTGTTGCTCACACCCATCGACAACATGGTAATAGAGGCCACATATTTGGTAATTGTTGCAAGAATAGAGGTAGCCAAGATGAGCTTACCTTTTCATGTCAAGAAGTGTGCAGTCAAGTGCCCCACCTGAGACTGGAGGTGTTGGATTAGATGGGTTTAGATTGATAGTCTACCCCAAGCAAGTAAGAGGCCTGTCCCTTACTTGGCAAGATCCCAAAATCCTGACACACTTGACGTTGGATAGATTCTTTGGTGTGAAAGAAATGTATAGTAGAATTCCCCCGATTAAGCTACAAGCCCACTACCTTGGCCATCCTATCCAAAGCCTTGATGATGGCCAGAGCTTGGGGAACAATTGCCCTAGTCATGATGATGGTGTCATCTACATAGTGTTCGATGATACAAGTGATTCCTTCGATATTTAGGCCTTTGACATCCTCCTCCTTCCAGTAGAGTTTCATAGTATCCATGACAATAATAAATAGATAAGCAGACAAAGGATTACCTTTATGGAACCCCTTGGTAGGGGAGGAGACCCTCCAAAGCTACCCAAATAGGTCAAAAGAATAGGCACCCATCTCTTGAAGGTTGATGCAGAGGACCACAAATTTTGGGTGGATTCCTTTCATTAGCATGATGTTTGGGAGAGCATTCCATTGGACCATGTCATAGGCTTTAGCAATGTCAAGCTTGATACACATACTAGGGAACCTGGCACATTGGATAGAATGTATGGTTTCTTGGAGCAGGAGAATCTGATCTTTTGAATGAATCTTCCTTTAGCAAAGCCAGCTTGGTGGGGGCCCACTAGATCTAGCATTAATGGTTGAAGTCAGCAAATCAGGATCTTGGTGAAAATTCTAAGTAGTTTTACAGACCCCAATTGGTCTATAGTGAGCAGGCATAGTCAGATTGGGATCCTTTTGCAGTAGAACAATTCAAGAGTGGTTAATCTCATGGCGAACCTACATCCACTTCGACATCAGATTAAAGGCATCAAGAGTATTCCTTCCCAATACATCGAAAAATTCTTGGAAGAATTCTATGGGCCAACAATCAAGCCCAAGGGCTCTAGCCGCCTTGAGGGACGACATAGCTTGAGAGAGCTTAGTCATAGTAATGAGGGCAATCAAATGCTCATTGTTTGCATCGTTGACAACCTCGACCCATGAGAACCTCAGAACTAACCCAAACCTTGTCAATGTGTGAAAGGACCCAGTCTTTGCCTTTCCACCAGTTACTCTAGGTGAACTTGCAACCTTGAATATCAAGGTCAACAAGATCATAGGACTGCAAAAAACAAATAAACTCATGGCTTCTAGGTGGAGGGTTAGTGTCAGCCCTAGTATTCTCCTAAGCATGTAATCTTTGATTAAAGTTTCCAATGAGTAACCATGATTAGTGATCAAGAACTTGATTGGTGACCCTAAGGAGCTTTGAAATGTGCTTAGCCCAACACTAGGGCTTGCAGAAGTTTGTGACCAAAGCCCTACCATATGTATGAACACAGTGAGACTTGAGGCAAACTCGTCTATGATGTCAAAGGGGATCTTGGGGAGGGTAGCCAACCCTCCAGGCCAGTCCCAACAATCCACAAAATAACTAAATTAGCCTTGCCATCATAGGATATTATAGTTGGTAGTGTGCAGCTTGGTCTCTCGGAGGCACACCACCAAGTAGCCTTCATTATGCACCAAATCTTTAAGGGTACTTCATTTGTAGGGGGGTACCTTGGCCCCTGCAATTCCATGATAGAATCTTCATGGTCTATTTACAATCTATTTTTTGTAGACCCCCTTTAGGATCATTTGAGACCCAAGGTCGATATCTAGTTGCATCTTTTAGTGTTGCATCTCTTGTTCGGATGGTCTCCTAACCCATTGGAGTTCTTCAGCAACTACGAAGCCATGAGCATCTTCTTTGAAAATCTTTCTAGGCATAGGATTGAGAAGAGGCTGAGAAGACCCACGCATTGTCAAGACCTAGTTCCCCAAGGGTAGGAGTTTCCCCTAGGAAACAACAGTAGGTGACGGGCTCATAGTTGCCTCTTCTCGAATAGAGGAATTGGGAGGCATGGTGGAAGCGACCCCCACTTTAACCTCCTCAAACTGATCAGGGATTCCATGCCTCGAGGGAGGGGAGGGCAGTGGAGACACCCATCCCTTTTTGCTCACAAGCAACCAACCATCAACATTTGGTTTCCCCATCAGCCTTGAAGCTTGGGGGCACCAATGCTTTTGCAAGTTGGCTAAAGGCACTTGAAAAACATTTTCAGTTGGAAGAGGTACCAAATAACTTTAGGGTACCTATTGCTGAATCTAGATTAGAAGGTATGGCTTCTATTTTGTGGGAAAAGGAGTCCCATGGTTATGAAAGATGAAACGGTCAACCCAATAGAGATTGGGATTTGATAAAATACATGTTGAAAAGAAAATTTGAAAGAGATAAGAGACTATTATGAAGTTGAAATTCCTTAGGCAAGGTGACAAGAATGTCAAAGAATTTTACATTGAATTTTGCGATCTATTCCATCAAGCTAAGGTAAACTAGGAGGAATATGAATAGACTTTAATCTTTTTAGCGGGTTTCAAAATGGTGTACTAGCAAGAGTTGTCTTTTTATGAGTCACAAACCCTTGATGAGGCTTATGTTTTGGCACTCAAGGCTGAGAAGAAATTAACTGGATTTGGAAACAAGGGCAAACAAACTTTCAAGGGCAAGGAGAAGGGATCTAAGTCCAAAATTGAAGACAAAGATGGCAGCCATGACAAGATGGGAAAAGGCAACGAGAAGGGCAAAGCCAAGAAAGACCAAGGCAAGGGTTAAGGCAGCAACTCATAAAAAATCCAGTGCTTCAAATATGCAGAATGGGGGACACAAGCAATGAGAATGTCCACTTCACAAGGTAACCAAGGGCAAAGATGTGCAAACCATGGAGCTGGAGGAGACATTAAGCCAAGGTCTTCAGAGCAATAATCCTAACATTTAAAAAATTGAAGATGTTTCTGAATTAAATTCTTTGCATTTATGGAAAATGTGAATAGAGGGAATCATCTTAATAAAAAATTGTTGTTTTGGATTGGGGCTAGATGTTTTCTTAGTGGGGAATGGATTTATGGTTTGATTGATGGGGGAGCCCAAGAAAATGTTATTTCTTCTAGGGTAGTTGCTAGATTGGGCTTGGTAACTAATCCTCATCCTATACTATAGAAAGTGCATTGGGTGTCTAGAGATTTTTCCTAAAAGATGAGGAAACAATGTACTTTGAAATTCAAAATTGGAGGTTTTCATGATGTTGTGAAATGTGATGTACTTTTAATAGATTGTGCTGATGTAATCCTTGGTAGACCTTGGAATTTTGACAATGGTGCTCAATTTGATGAAGTAAGAAACGTGTGGAGTTTAGCCAGATTTGATAGAATCCATGAGTTGATTCCAATAACAGCTAAAGAAGTGACGTAGCAAAGCTCACTTAATGCTTCCCTAATCCTTTTAGGAGACAGGAAATATATTAATGAACATGATGAAACTGGTTTTGGTTTTGTTGTTATCACAATAGTTACTAATAACCATGATGATGTGTAGGTTGAACTTCCTACAGGTGTGCTAGGCTTGAAGGAGAAATTTCCTAAGTGTTTAAGGGGGAATTGGATGGATTACCACCAATGAGGAATGTACAACATCAAATTGATTTCATTCTTGGTGCTACCATTCCAAACGAGAGAGCTTATTGGATGGCACCAAATTAGCAGGCTAAATTGCAAAGGCAAGTAGAGGAGTTACTTACAAATGGCTTCATAAGGAAATCCATTTCACCTTGTGCAGTTTTAGCAGTGCCAGTGCTAAATAAGGACAACCATGAATGGAGAGTATGCATTGATTTTAGGGTAGTGAATAGGATAACAGTTGGGTATAGGTTTCCTATCCCAAGGATGGATGATATCCTTGATGTTCTTACCAATGCGGAGATTTTTAGCAAAGTTGATTTGAAAAACAGTTGCCATCAAATTAGAATCAACCCTAGTGATGAGTGGAAGATAGCTTTCAAGACATCGGATGGATTGTTCAAGTGGTTGGTGATGCCATTTGGGCTCATGAACGCACCCATTACATTCATGCCATTGATGCATGATGTATTGAAGGACTTGATTAGTAAGTGTTGTATTGTCTTTTTTGATGATATTTTGGTGTATAGCGCTAACAAGGAAGAGCACTTGGATCACTTGAGGATGGTGTGTCTTAAGTTAGACTAGGAAGAGTTAGTGATCAATGTGAAGAAAAGTCATTTCTTCAAGAATGAAATCACATATTTGGAGCATGTAGTTTCTAAAAATCAAATTTGGATGAAAGCTACCAAGGTGAAGGCTACTAGGGATTGGCCAACTCCCTAGAATCTTTACAGGTAAGATCATTCCTTGGTTTAGTAGGTTTTTATAGATGATTTAGAAAAAATTTTAGTGGTATTTCATAGCCTACGTTTACTTTGTTGAAGGAAAATAAGGATTTTAGTTGGGATAATGAAAACCAAGGGAGCTTTGACTTGTTGAAAGCAAAAATTACTAGTGAACCAGTGCTTGCGATTCTAGATTGTCAAAAGCTTTTTTAGGTGGACGTGGATGCAAATGGACTTGCCATTGGTGAGGTACTTTAACATGAAGGTAGGCTTGTTGCTTTCCTTTCAAAAAAGTTGAATGAGTCAAGGTAAACATATAGCATATATGAGAAGGAGTTGTACACTATTCTTCAAGCAATCAAATATTGGATGCATTACTTGTTGCCCAAGAAGTTCACCTTGATGGCAGACCACAAAACACTACAATTTCTAAACTCTCAAAAGAAGTTGAGTGCAAAGCACATGAAGTGGGTTGCATAGTTATAGGAGTTCAATTTTGTGTTGAAGCACAAACATGGAAAAGCCAATGTGGTGGTTGATGCATTATCCAGGGTGCATGTGGTGAATTTTAGCGTACCTCATGTGGAAGGTATGAGTGATTTTGCTTCTTTGTATGAGCATGACGATGATTTTGGGTAGGTTTGGAGGAGCCTCAAAGAGCCATTGATAAGCAAGATAGACTCGTGGAGGGACTATCATATTCAAGATGAATTGTTATTTAAGAATGAAAAGGTATGTGTTCCTAATTGTGATTTTAGGAAAAAAAATTTGTTTGAAAAGCATTAGAGTGGCATGGCAGGTCACATGGGCAAGGATAAAACATTGGAACTTGTGTGTAGGCACTATTTTTGGCTTGGTGTGGCAATTGAAGTTTCAAAATTTGTGAAAGAGTGTTTGACTTTTCAAAAGTTCAAAGGAGTAAAGGAGTGGATGGATATTATATGCCTTTGCCAATTCCCAAGGGGTCATGGGAAAGTGTGTCTATGGATTTTGTGAATGGTACTCCAAAAGCCAAAAGTGGGAATGATGCAAAATTTGTTGTTGTTGACAAGTTCTCCAAGATGACACATTTCATTCCGTGCAAGAAGGTGAGTGATGCTTCTCATGTTGCAATTTTGTTTTTTTCCAGCATGTTGTGAAGTTGCATGGAATTCCTTTGAATATTGTTAGTGATAGAGACTCCAAATTCACAAGTCTCTTTTGGAGATCCCTTTGGAAAATTTTAGGGACAAACTTGAATTTTTCTAGTGCATATCATCCATAATCTAATGGCCAAATGAAGGTGGTGAATAAATCTTTGCTGAACATATTGAGATGTTTGTGTGATGGATAGTCAAATAGGTGGGAAAACTTGATGCATCATGTTGAGTTTTCATACAATAATACTTTTCATATTGCTATTGGCAAAAGCCCATTTGAAGTGAATTATGGTTTTGTCCAAATAGCGTAGACACTTTGAAGAGCTTTGATAGTGAAGCTCAACTTAGTGCTGATTTTGTGCAAGAGATGAGAGATCTTCATGCATAAGTAAAATCAAATCTAGAGAAAAAGGTCGAAGAGAGAGTCCTCAAGAGGAATGAGGACAAATGGAAGCTTAATTTTGCTGTTGGTAACTTGGTTTGGGTGCACTTGAAAAAGAAGTGGTTGAGAGGTGTTAACTTCTCCAAGTTGAAAGCCAAGAAGATGGGGCCTTTCAAAATCAAGGCTAAAATCAATGATAATGTTTTTGAGATTATTTTACCAAATGATGTTGGTATGTCTTTTGTGTTTAATGTTTTAGATCTTGTGCATTATCATGGACCAGTTAATGAGGAAACTATACAGGGTAGCATCAATGAGTTGAAGGGGGCTATTGATCAGTTTAAGCTTTCAATGGAGAGGAAGACAATCATATTCAAGCAAAGGGAAGCTTCTAGCACTTAGAGAGTCAAGAGGCATGCATATTTGATCCATTAGGGAGATAGGTCTGCAGATGATGTTGTATGGGTCCATGAGACCAAAATTCATGAGTGGGGGATCACTTCAACCCCTACTCCCTTGTTCACATGAGTTCACTTTTTGAAGGATGGGAGAACTAGTGTAGGGGCACCTCTTTTGATTCCCTTTCCTTTTTCCCTACATTTTGTATTGCATGTGTTAGACTTAAGAAGAAATTTTGGGGAACAGGAAGATGTCTTGGCTAAGAGCTATTGCTGGCAAAAGACGTCTTGGAGCTAGAGGAGATGTGTTGCTAAACTTCTTGTCTTCTCGGGGAAGACTTCTTGCTAGAGGGAAGATGTCTTGTAGATGTCTCTTGCTAGGAGGAGGCTTCTTGTCAAAGAATGAGATGTCTTGCCAAGCCAGGAGACATCTCCCTTGCAAGCTAGGAATTGATAGGAGATGTCTTCCCAAGGCTAGAGATGACCCATACAACCAGGGAAACTTCCAAAATTGTCCGTCCCAATTTGGGAAACAACTAAGGTAAGTTGTAAAAGGATGGAAATAGCTAGAGAGAAGGTGAGAAGACCATGGAAACAACTGAAGAGCCTCAAGTTATGTTGAGGGAAGGTTTCTAGGTTTCTTGTCTCCTTGTTATCCATAAATATTGATGAAATTCACAATTGTTGATACCATCAATGAAAAAGAGAGCTATGAGTATGGAGAGCTTAGCAAGAGAGTGTGTGAGAGCATATTGAGTGAGTGCAATTGGTGATTGCAGCTCCAAGGTCCATTGTGTGGTGTGTTGGCTTGTGCACTCTATTCTCTTGTGTTTTACTTGTGAGTCAAGATCTCAGCCCCAAGTTGTGGGAGAGATTTTCTATTGGTTGTGTCTTGCATTGAGGACAACCACTGTGTGGTTGTAGAGCCTCATGCCTTGCAATATCGTTTGAGTGACAAGTTTGGATGTGTGTGGGTTTTGGGAATATTGTTGTAATTTTCTATTTGAATAATTGAAGAGCTAGTTTTCTCATTTTCTAGCAAATTAATTGTCTTTTCATAATATCTGGATTTAGTATTTGAAGGTGACTTAATTGTGGAGTAAACCTACTCTGAGGTTGAGCTCCATAGGGCCATTGCTAGCCAAGCTGAGGGTAGAGGAACAAGCATGATGGGAGGTTGAATTCCGCCGATGTGAGGTGGAGGCCAGGGCTAAGTAGAGAGAGGAAGAGCAGCAACTCAAAGAGGTAGTGGAAGAGGAACCATGCTAGAAGGAGCTAAAGGATGTTGCTTTTAGAAGTGTGATGGAGGACCAGTTTAGGGAGTAAATAAAGGAGGACCTGTGGCAGGAGGACTAGAAGTGTCTTAGAAGAGAGAAAGAGGAAAATGAATGACAAATCAGGGCACTTTTGGAGGAGCAGCAATTGAAGATGAATTGGGACATTGCACATGAGTCCAACGCTAGGCGATGGTTTGACATGAGAAGATGCCCATATGTGGTCATTGAGATAAATTGCAATGCCTTGTAGCTGAGGAGGTTTATAAGGACAATATCCACTAGGCTCCACTTGGATAAAGCCGCTAAACTGGACGAAGTTGCCATGATGTAGTGGGAGGAGCAGTATAAGTAATTTCAGGAGGCCATGGCTTTTGTTGCATCAGAACATTATCGGATGGTCCTGGACGTGGTGCACTTACAGGAATGGCTGGGATGCCCTTGTACTAGACTTCCAAGACCCATCTGATGGCACAGTTTATAAGGACTAAGAGGGGCTGCCTGATGTGGGTGATGGTAGTGTTTCTCCACTACCCTTGGGGCTTTGTGTATAGCTTTCTTTTAATGAAATTCCCTGATGTTTTTCGCTAAATAAAAACCAATAAATTATGCCTCTGAGTGATATCTTCATTTACCATAGCCCTATCAATCCTGTTTGCACTAGGGCAAGACCTACTCTCCTGTTTGACCAGGTGAATCTACTTTGAACCAAATCCAGTCAAAAATCTCTTGTTTCAATGATGAATTCCTCAAATCTATCAACTTTGTTTTGATTTCATCTGGCACTGCACTTTCTCAACCGAACTTGCATGGATTAAAATCATCTGCAATAATAACTAGGTCAGGAAAATTAAATTTCAAAGCAATGTCCTTTAAGATATTGATGTGATCTGCAACCCTCTAAGGGCTGTAATAGTTATCCAACCAAAAATTCTCACTACCATCTTGGATATTAATATAATGTTATTCAGTTTCAAAGGTGGAAAAGCTCCTCAGTCGAAGGACTGCTAGCCTTCATTTGAAGCCTTGAGTTGAAACAGTAAGAAGTTGCCATGAGGGCCAATATAACATTATCTCCTCCTGTTTCTGCAGTTGAGTTTCCTGAATTAATATGTAATCAATTGAATTATTTCTTGCTAAATCTCTAAACACTTTATTCTTATACTGGGTGATCAGTCCTCTACAATTCCAAATAAGAATAATTATACCTGAGAGGCATACTAGATCTTGTTACGCTTCTTTGACCTGGTCAATGTTTCCCTAGTGGGATTAGCTTCCATATTCTGACACTGTCTTGTTTCTCCTTTAGGTGGACAATTCACCTCTCTAGGGGCCTCAATATCATGACTATCTCCTCGCCAAATTCCATGAGCCTAGATGTTTGTGTGTCTTTGTTTGACATCTCCATTTGATTTTGAACATGCATGGTAGTTTCACCTCCTGTTCTTGAGTTATTTCCTCGCTAAACTGTGAATGAGGATTCACTTTGTTTGTGGCGTTTTAGAAACGACTTTTCACTTGATCTAGCTGTATGCAATTAACTATGAGTTTCATTTGAATTCATCCTTGGTGCGACTTGCTAGGTTGTCTCCTGCATCTGGTGTTGTTGCTTTGTATCCTTTGCTGTTTGTTCCTGGGTTTGTTGTTTAGGGGGTTGCTGTATAGTCTTATCGTCTTGCTTCTTGCAAGCTTGTTTCATTTGGTTTGCGAAATTGTTCTAAGATGGAGGCTAAATCTTCTTCATTGATTGCTCTAGTTTTGTAGTACAAGTGCTCAGTTGTCTTCTTTTACCTCTATAATATACTTCCTTGTGTCCTACCTTTCTGCAAAGTAACAGCCTTGAATGGCTGCGATGGATTGCACATTGACCTTTGTAGCCTTTTGACATTCTTTGCAATCAGCAAGCTTGTGGCCTAGCTTGCTACAATGAGAAAAGGTTTTGTGCCTTGGGATGCAAACACCATATGTGTGTCATATTTCACTGTGTTTCAAATATCTAATATGTAAAATTTTGTATTCAACCCTCAAATTTTTTCCCCATTTACTTCTAAACTTGACGTGGTTTACCTCAAATGCCCTTTGCAAGGGCATCTAGACACAAAAGTGTAGAAGGACCATCCTGGACATTTTGCTAGTAACCTTGTCAAGTTTGATGGATTTGCCAAACCCTGCTGTAACTTGTTCTAGGAAATGAGTTTCCCAAAACTCCATCAGATAGTTGGATATTTGCACCGAAATCGGAGTTTTTCAAAGGTTTTGGACTAGTTTGGATCCCTACGTGCCATGTAGCAAGGGTCATCCTGTGGCTTACAAACAAACCAAAGTCGTTTTGAAATTAACTCGTTGCAGTCCTCCTCAGATCTAAAGTCAAACCATAGAAAACCGTAAGAAAGCCCTCATGTCGGGTTGTTACCTTAACTTGAATGCACTTCCATTTCTGTATCATCCTTTGTCTTATTTGCTTCAGCATGGGCTATGGCTTGCAGTGACAAACATTCTGAGTAGGCAAGTCTGAAACAAGAGTTCTGCCTCTTTATAGATGACAACATCAATTGAAATATCACCATATCCACCCCTAATGACCACCAATATCCCATGTTTGGCCATGGGCATTGCTGCCCGTCCTGGCCGGCAACATAGTAAGAACACCCCTGGCTATCTAAAGTTGCTCACCCGTGTTGTCGTTTGATGAAGGAATGACCTCCTCGCTGTCTTTGGCACGTAGGGGTTCTGTGCTCTTGTCGTGCTGTTGATGTCAGACTGAGAGGTTGGAAGATGAGGGGTCCTCATTTAGAGCCTGACGTCTCCTATATAAGCATGAGAATTTATCAGAAATAGGAGGTTCCAGTTGGGCTTGGGATTGAGATCTATGTGCCGCATTCCATAGGGCAAGGATGAGGCTTGAGTGCTTGCCAAACTACTTTTGCTGTAAAGCTGCAAGAATTTTTTTTTGAAAGGTCCACACACCTCTCTAACTACAGACACCGTAAAAACCCAAAATGCACCACCTCCAACTTCTAGGCGCTGCCTGATTGTATGAAGAATCAATGTATGATTTCTGCAGCCTGTTTTGAAAGATTTGGGTACTTGACCACTGGAGGTCTGTGGCACAAGACCCTGGAAAAAAGACTTGGCCTCTTGGAGACCCCTGCTGGAAGGAAGAATGATTTTTCCATTGTTTGAAATATCTTGTTATTCTGCAATTGTTGCCTCCATAAGCTGGATGTGCACCCCCTGAAAAGAAGTTTCAGTTCCCTTCCAGTGTTAAAAAAATTGGGTGTCATAGAAATTTGGCTCTCCTTGAGAAGCAGAAGGAGTTATCCTCATCCGACAGCAACCACTAGCCTCCATAACTCTTATTGTTTTGGAATTGGATGCATTCTGGCTCAAAGGTTAGTGTGACCTCCATTGCTACTATTGCCTCTTTCCACAAGCTCCAAGCCAAGGTGGCCATGAAGCGTAGGGGAGGAAGAGCTGCTGAGTTAAAAATACAAGTATCTTTGGTTTTCCAGACCACCCAAGCAGGAATTGTGGTAGGGAAATCCTTCATTAGCTATGTACTAGGGTTGCAGCCGTTGTCCTACCATACTTGACTACTAAAAGTACAAGTGAAGAGATGCTCAAGAGTCCTGGTGATATGTCCTTGGAAAAAGGGGCAGTGGACATCAACGTCGAGGTCGTGGCATCAAAGGAAGGCTTGGGTTGGAAATGCACTACATTGAACCAACTATAGAAAAACTTTTATTTTGTTAGGGATCTTGCCATTCTAGATAAGGTGACAACCATGCTTCAACTTGTATTTTGCATTGGTAATCTATTTGGGGTTAGATTTTGTAGGCTGAGAGAATTGATTAATGATGTGATATTGTGCACAAAGGCTGCACCATACCATGAAATTGTTAGAATTTGCCAACAAGAAACATACTTCTACTTGATAATTTGAATCCAAACTGCATTGTTACTTTGGTTGATTCTTCTAGTTAGATTATGATGTCCTAGCATGATGCAATCTTTGAATGTTGGGACTCGAAAGCCTCTTGCCCTTCTAAATTTTGCTACCTCATTCTACCCACAAGATGAAACCTTGACACCTCTCTTTTTTTTTGGCAAACCAAAGAAAGTCTTTGATAATTTGGTTAACTTTGTTAACCACTTGTTGAGGACACACATCTAGATATTGCTAAGAGCATCAATATTGCTAGTAAGATCCTTCCTTAAAAATTTTGAGGTTTAATTGTGAATACAATTTTGAAGTCTTTGAATGAAGTTCAACCAAGTAGCATTATGCTTTTAAGAGTAGATAGGGATCCCCTTATAAACATATCCTAGTAAGGCATGCCCAATGCCCAAGGCCCTACAAATCGTTTCTTTTATCAGACTTTTGCTTTAGACAAAGTGAGTAGTGGATTTCTCTGAATTAATATTAAGACCTAGCTTTTTGTCCAATGATTAAGAGCCCTCTTGGTGTCTTTTGCTTGTGGAACAATGGCCTTCATAATGATGATAATATCATTTGTAGAGTGGTTGATTACGTAGGTGATACCCTCCACTTGAAGTCCCTTTAGTTCCTCAAATTTGCAATAAGTATTCACAGAGTCTATAACTAAAATGAAAAGATAGGGAGATAGTCGACTATCCTTCCTAAGGCCCCATTTAGGCCCTAGAACATTGCATAACTAAAATGAAAAGATAGGGAGATAGTCGACTACCCTTCTTAAGGCCCCATTCAGGCCCTAGAGCATTGCATATGAAGACACAATTGGATAAATTTATTAGCAAAACCTTTCTTGAGAATGATATCCTGTAGGGGGACTAGTGAACTGTGTCATATGCTTTGCAATATCTAGAAACTGGTAACTAGAAATTTTTATTACATCCAGAAAATCACAAAGGATTTATTAGATGGTTACAAAGCCTCAACACATTTTTGAAGAAAGTTGAAAACATCATTGATGTAATGTCCCAAGTAGATAGGGTCAATTTGAAAGAAAACAATCAGCGAATTACAATTGATATTATAATTCATTTGAGCCAAGCTATATTAAAGGGGAGTGATGGGTGGGAACCCAGGGAACAATGGAAGTGCAGATGGAGCAAGAGAGGGCTGAGATGACAAGGCAGCAGGGTTTCAGTCAAAGATTGGGCCGAGGGAGGGCACTAGGGTTGGGGCTAATGGTGGTCGAGGTGCTGATGGCACAAGTGTCAAATTGTTGAAAGATTGCTTTTGGGAGTGGTGCTCCCTAGTGTTGTGGGGATGGGGGTATTGAGGCATGTCTACGTAGTGAGGGTTCAATGCGATTGCATGTGAAGGTGGCCCCTAGTGAGGGCTTGAGGATGGTGGAGTTGAGTCTAATTGGGAAGTTTGTTTTTGTGGGTGCCAACCCTAAGCTCAACTTGGTTAAAAGGTGGGTGGCAACACATTTGGGGTTTTGCCCCATGGAGGTGCGTAGTCTCCCTGGGGATCTTCTACTCTTTATTTTCTAGTCTACTATGCATAGGGACAGGGTCCTAACGGGGGGTCCTTGGTTCTTTGGTGCGAGGGGATTGGCTTTGATGCATTGGCAACCAGGGGTGCATCGTGACTTGGATCTTTTTTCTAGGGCTCTTGTGTGAATTTAGGTTTCGAGGATCCCATGTGAGCTCTAGATAGTGGATTTTCTAACAACCCTAGTAGGGTTTTTTGGGGAGTTTATCTCCTTCGATTGGTTCACTGGGTCCATGGGATAGATGGGATTCATTTGTTTTTGCATTTAGAGGTCACTATTACTGAAGAACTTGATAAAGGAAGTTGTTCTTGACCTGCCGCCGGGCGAAGAAAAATGATTTTGGAATATGAGAATGTTGTCATAGAGCCCCTAGTGGCGAAAAAGCCCATGGTGGCTAAGCATTATGAGACTTGTGACAAGGCAGGACACTTGACAACCGATTGTAGGATGGGGCAGAAGGTACATGGCCCCAAGAAATTGGGGGATGGCTAGATGGTGGTGACTCAAAATGGGGGGCTTACCTTAGGGTTCTATGCAAGGGGTTGGTTTCTCAAGGGCAAGGGTTTAGGTGCCAGTTTTGTAGGGGGCCTCAGGGAAGGCCCCGTTGGGGTCTCCGGGGTCATCTATGAAAGGTGGCCTCTATTCCCTTGATGGGAATCCATGGGAATTGGATGCTGAGGGGGGAGCTTCCCACACCAAAGACCCCCGGTGGGGGTTGGGTTTCAGTGGTGGGGGGGAAGCCGAATGCTGCCCATGCTAGAGTTTACCAGGGTGGGAGCTGAGGATGAATGGCCTTTTTTGGTTTCACTAGATTCGAGCAAGGTTGGACGATTGTCGGGTCTTGTGTCCTGTACCAAGAAGACACAACTGGTGATTGACTTGAGGGTACAAACAACCCTCAAGGAAGTTTACAAGAAATGCACTACAGGCAAGACATGAGAATCCTCTCATTGAATTGTAGGTGGTAGGGCACCTCCTATAAACGAAATGCCCTTAGAGAAATTATGCACAAGTAGAAATGTGATGTTGTTTACTTGTAGGAGATCAAGCTTCAACAACAAAAGTGCCATTGGCTCATCTGGCCAAGCTGGCAGATGCAGGTAGTTGCTTGTCAAGGGAGCATAGGGGATCTAGCCTCCCTCTCGCACTAGCCCTTCAAAGTTGTTGATAGCTCAACATGGAGCATTACGATTTAGTTCAAGGATGTCAGAATCTGGCTCACAAATTTCTATAGGGCCCAATATTGGGAAGAGCGATTACATGAATTACAAAGGATTGCGTCCCTGGTTCAAGATAGGTGACAGTGGATCCTTGTGGGGGACTTAAACCAACGGTTGTATGGGTGGGAGAAGTTGAACAGTGGGGCACAAGATCCCCCAAGTGCACAAAACGTTTTGCAGTTTTTGGCCTCATAGGATCTGGTTGACATGGACATCTGAGGATGCCAATACACGTGGAGTAACTGGCAAAAGGGCAGTGACTATATTATGACAAGGATTGATTGGGCATTGGTTAGTTCCCATGTTTTCATGGCCGAGGGGGTGGAGGTGTTTGGGAAAGAACGTATGGCATTTGACCATCGTTTGATCCTATGCTATGTGGGGGAAATGGATCAACAAAGGTCTATGCCTTTTCTTTTTGAGTGCTACTGACTTAACAAGCCATGGCTACATCCATTGGTGGAGGGCATCTGAGGAGCTTACTCACCAAAAGTGGAGTGTCGGGATTTTCTTAAGTGGGGGTTGAGTCAGCTAAAGAGAGCTTTACAGGAGCTGCGGGCTAAGGACAAATTCTCTTTTAGTTTCGCGAAAGGAAGCTTCCTACACTAGCTCTCGGAGATCCAATCAGAGCAGGAGTTGGGGAAAGATCTGGGCACTATCGAGTGTGTTATCCTAGCCAAGCTATGAGTGTTGGATGCAGAGGAAGAAGCCTATTGGAGGCAAAGGGGATGAGTGCATTGGCTTAAAGAAGGAGACCACAACACAATTTTTCTTTGTTGCTGCAAATTCGGTGAATCGGTCCAAGAAAATTCACAATCTATCTTCTTAGGTGCAGGAGGTGGATGGATGTCAAGAGATTGCTCAGACCTTGTTGGAATATTGATCCAATGTCTAGAGGAGGAAGGAGGTGAACCTTCTTTCGATTTCAATTGATTTTGTTTTAAGTGTGTAGGACAATTACCATTTGTTAGCACCTTTCACTAGAATGGAATTGAAAGAGGCCATGGGATTAATGAAGCTGGGTAGGGTGCCAGAGCCTGATGGTTGGCCTGTTGAGTTCTTCAAGCCATTCATCGATATTTTGGGGGCGAATCTTCTAGATGCCTTCAATGCCATGTTGAGGTGGCAGCAAATTTGCAAAGAAATTAATTGTTCCTGCATTGTGCTTATTCCAAAATCTGCTAACCCCATGGATCCATTGCAGTTTCAGCCTATTGGGATGTGCAATACTCTTCTCCACCTATTCACCAAGATGTTGGTGGCTAGGCTTGGGCCTCTTAGATCACACCTAGTGGGGCAATGTAGGTTTCATTAAGGGACATTACATCCAGGATTAGATTCTTGTGGTGCATGAGGTGCTTCATTCTTTAAGGAGTTACAAGTATTGAGGTTTGTGCCTCAAGCTTGACATCTCCAAAGCTTATGACATTGTCACTTGGGATTCTTTGTGAGAGATCATGTTAATAAAGGGTTTCCATCTAGACTTTGTTAATCTATGTGTTCATATTCAATCATTGGGGGCTTTTTCCTTGGATCACGATGATGATTACGTCTATTTCTATTTTGCTAGAGGAAAAACTATGGGGCTTTTCCTCCCCTAGGAGGGGGTTAAGACAAGGGGATCCGTTGTCATCACCTTACCTCTTCATCCTAGTTATGGACATCATGCAGACCTATTGTGACTTGGAGGGGGTGAGAGGGTTGGATATCGTTGGAGTTAGGTGTTTGGTATAACACTATGTGGATAACACCATTCTATTGTCTAGGGCGGCAGTTCCCTAGGCTATGGTAACGAACAGAGCTCTTCAGAGAATGGTTGGGGAGATTGGACTAGAAATAAACTGGGGTAAGTCTACTGTTCATCTGGTTAACATTGATGCAATCATTAGGGGTGTTGCCTGGGTCCTCAGGAGATTCCTACCTTGGGTTGCTATTATATGATTGGCATCAGTGGTAGGCTTGGATGAGGCTACTACTTCAGAGGTTGCAAACATTGGTTGACCATTGGACATGACAATTTCTTACCCATGTGAGAAGAGCTTTATTGGTAAATTTGATGTTGTTTGCAATGGCTAGATATGCGACTTCAGTGGCTTCATCGCCCCCTACCCCCTCCCTCCCACGCCACCCCCCCTCTTAGGGAAGGTATCATCAAAAAAGCTGATCAAATTATAAGAAATATCACCTGGTTAAGGGTAAAGGAGGGGATCATTTGCACCTGGTGAAGTGGGGCATGGGATATTAGAGCCTCTTAAATAGGCTGTTGAGGTTGGACCAAGACCATGCACAGTGGATTCATATTTTGGGAAACAAGTATCAACGTTGGGTTTTTGAGATGACAAACTCCCATGTTTGGTAGGCCCTCTGTAGGCACCCTCAGTTGATGTTGTAGTTCAGAATGCTGGGCACGACCTTGTAGCAATTAATTAAACACAAATATCCAGTAGTTTGGGGTTGGCAGGGGTTATGAAAAGGAAACTTGCCAAAGAAGATTGAGGCTTTTGTTTGGTTGGGTAATCATTCAGCTATACCTGTGCGGTTGGTGTTAACATAGCAAGGGGTGAATGTTCCTAACATGTGTCCACTCTGCATGTCGGACATTGAGATGGTACCCCACTTTATGTATTCTTGCCCATTTATTGGTAGTGTTCTAAGGGCAATGAATCTCCAATAGAATTTGAAATTTGATGGAGACTCCAAAGTGGTGGTGACCTTGTGGATCCTTTGGAAAGCTAGAAACCACTGCATCTTTTGTGCAAAACCATTACTACCACTGGCGCAGATTGCAGCTAACAAGCTTAGGTTGTGGAAAGAGGTGTAGGCCACAATGGGGGTAACTTTGACTTCTGAGTTGCCCTACGATAGGTACCAAGACAACTCAATGCTCTGGGGTTTAGTGTCTTAGGTTGGGTGGGCAAACCTGCTCCCCTTGCTGCAGGGGGAGTCGAATTTGGAAGATGAGGGGTTCTTCACCAATTGGATGTGGGACTATACCCTTTTCTGGGGCTTTTGGATTTCCATTATAAAGGATTCTATCATGGCAAGGTTGGGGTTGTTAGCAGGGGGTGAGTTAATCTCGCCCAAGGCATGTGGGCTTCAAGATGCGGAGGCATTCTTTTTGGGTTTGGTTCCCAAGACAGGGAGCAGCGAGGTCCTAAAGTTGGCACTCTCGGAGCTTTGATAAGACATGGTTGAGTTGGTCAACTAGTATTTTGTCCAATCCGGTAACATGTGGGAACTCCAATGCATGCATTTTAGTTTCATGTAGTGCATGCGGATGGGCTGCGCTATTAATTTGCCATGGGTTTTCCTCGACATGCTATAGCACCAACGCTATGGGTGGCATTCGGGGATGATTTTGGTGCTTTGGAGGGCTTCATTGATGGTNTCTCAAAAAAATTATAATTTATTCAAAGGTGAGCCAAAGATGGGCAAACTAAAAAAATTATGTTATTCATCCTCTATGCTTTATTTGTACAATTTGTGAATATGCTCTTCTATCAGTAAATTGATCCAGCGACCTATCAAGGTCATTCTTGCTCTCGCAATTTGATTCTTTAAATGAATAGGAATAGCTGAGAATAGATTCTTTTGAGTACTAGATAACAAACCTCCTTTAATAGAATGTAAATTAAAATACTTTTTTCCTAGCATGTTCAGCCAAACTTTAGCCAAAATTTTTTCTTTTATAGTCTTCTAGAAGAGCCTTTTGTTTAAAAGAAGATCCTCTATTACAATATTCCATGACTAAAGCCATGATTTTCCTTGATGCAGCCATCCATTTTCTTGTGTAGCATTCATCATCTCCTTAGCATAGTTGACTTCTTCCATGTGACTTAACTTTTGATTGAGAAACATGATTCAGGATCTTGTAGACCTCATCAAATATGATTCAATATTATTGATAGATTGAGAAATGCCTAAAGAATATCAGAGACTTATCAAAATGTATTGAGAATGAATCAAAATGATTAAAGCTTTACTAATATGACTTCAAACGACTTGAAATGAGGTCAATCTTCATGTTCTTTGTTTGATAATTTTGTCATCTTCAATCTTTGATGATCTTGTGGATAATGTGAGATGTGAAGGATGTGAGATTCAGGATTTATGGAAGGATTGAGTATTGTGAGAATGTGAGATCATTGTGAGAGGATTTACTAAGGATTGTAAAGGATTTTCGATTTGAAATTCATATGGAGGGCTCTAATGGTTTTGTCCTCCTTTCACTTGTGCTTGAATGGGGAAGTGCCTTTTGCTTGTGCTTTTAACATGTGTCACAAACTTCTTGAGGTGCTTCTTGAAATTCGACTCCTATGGTTGCTTGATTCTTTGTGATCTTGATGAGTTTGGATTAGGAGGCATGACCAAGCCTCCACTGCCACAATTTTGCCATGTCATGCTTGGATGATTCTTGACTTGAGATTACATGAGTGCAATGCATTGCTCCAAAACAATGAATCTGATTTTCTAACATTGGAACCTCAGCTATTTGACCATGGACATTTGAGATGATGCATTCATCCTTCTTAAAGACTACTTTGTTACCTTTCCTTGACATTTGACTAATTGAAACTAAAGAATTTGACAATTGAGGGACATAGACTACATCATGGGCTTGGATGGGACTGTCATTTTCAAGTGCTATTTGACACCTACTAATACCTTCATTTTTTACACATGCTTTAGCATCAACTTTGATTGACCCAAAACTCATATTTTCTTTAAACTCTATGAAACAATCTTTTAAGGAGCCATATGATTACTACAGCCACTATCAAATGAGCTCCAGGATTCAGATATGCTTTATTATGGCAGTTAGAGTGATGCTACAGGATTATGTTTACATGGAAACAATTCATCAAATGAGCTGTCTCGAATTTTGTTGTCATTAGAGCAACGACAATAACATGCATAACTGGTGGTGCGAAGGATAAAAATAACATCAGTAATATAAAATATCATCTCATATGCCAAAATTTGTGCAATGGGATCATCAGCAATGATAATTATGACAGCCAATGCGTGATTCACAGTACATCGTGATTCGCATGATGATTCTTCTAATGTTACTCAACAGGAGTATAATATTACCATTGTTATGGGCCTTTAAAACTCGGCTTTCATGTGCTAGTTATTAGCTGTTAAACCAATAATGACCTTTACAAAAATGTAAATGCCAGTTGATGCTTTGTATAGAATTAACAGTCTTTAGAATATATATTTAGGCTATCGCTCTGCCTGATACCATGGTTGTATTGATTGCAATAAAGGTGGGTATCCAAAGATGGTGTTGGATCTCTAGGCCGTTTATTTATAGGTATGCAAATGGATCTCAACAGCGTTTACATTAAACGATCAGTTAAGTATATTGATGAGATTGTTTATTTATTATTTTAGGAGGTCAGTTTGGTGGACTTTTTGACAATGATCCAAAGCAGTGGAGAATGTATGCAGATTTTATTGGAAGTGCAGGCAGGCCAGTTGTTTCTGCAGTTAAAAATATTGCATCTAAGCTTGACTCTGGTAGCTTTTATGTTTTTCTCTGACAAAAGCAACAACACTTATGCAGCATTTTTGAGCTAGCAACACCGCTTTTTCCAGAATATTTTCTTCTTCTTGCGTCTCTTGGAAATCTTACAAAGGTGATTCATGTATTGTGAAATGATTATGATTCTGGATGTGTTGGATCTAATTACATGGATATGTAAATAATTGCATATTATCATTTGTACCCTTTCTTTTATTTGTGTATGTGATAGTCACATAAACTCTTTTCCTTTGGGATGTTTATTAGAAACAGAGTAGCTAATTCTTTACTTTAATTAACATCAAGGATTAAAAAGTTGTTAGAAAAAACTGTCTACCTAGGAAAAAGTTTTAATGACTTTATAAAAGAAAAAGTTGCAATCCAAAAACCTGAAGACATAATATTTTCATCATTCATGTGCTTCTTGTATGCAAAAATTTTTAAAACAGAGAAAAATCTCCATACACATGAAACAATTATACGATGATAAAGAACAATTGTGCATTGTAGTATCAAGTACATGGATCAACAGATCCTTCCAATTATCAGATGTGAAAAAACTAAAGAAAAAAAATGAGGATCTTGTGTGTTGCTCTAGATGTTGAGCTTCTTTCCTCTTTGGATTCCTCTTATAAATATGTGCTTGAGACAATCGCATCTCATGTCCCTTCTAATGTTGCTTTGCCTAAAGATAATTCCATGTAGTTGCCTACTTCTCCATATCTTGAAGCTCTTGTAGAGCAATATGAGCATCATCGTTAGCATCATGAGGAACCTTTGCACATTATGCCAACCTTGCTGATTTACTTGGCTCAAGGTCAGCCAATCTTTCTAAGTAACTCAACAAAATAGTACTTAACTTTGGGAGAAAGAGTTGGATCATGTTCAAATTTGGTAAACTAACTCCTTACATCTAGAGTATAGATCTATATTTAGTTTCTTGATTCAACTCCTAGATTTTGAGATTTTAATGTTATATAATTTAAAAAAGGTACCTTGTGGGACCATATTTTATTTGATTCAATTAAAACATTAATTTCTAGCATAAGAGCTATGGCATGTTTGTGCTTGTTACAACCAGTTCAACATGTGTAAAATATTCTTTTAATTGTACAAAGAGATGAAAGAAAATATGTGTGATCATGTATGTTTATTTTCTTTCCATAAAATGAACCCACATTTATTATGATTAGAAGCCCTTTAGGCCCTAGGATAAACAATTCAACTAAATTCATAGTTAGTAATTAGGTGGATGATTTATTTGATTGGTGTGTATTGTATAAAGCATGTATTATTTTAATGGATCATTAACTAATCATTTTACTAATAAAATATTCATTCCTATACCTTGAATGAATGGCCTCTATTTTTTATTTATTGCTGAAAAGGTTTAGAACCATGATGGATGAGTTATTGTTGTGTTGTTTTGGTTAATAATATTACCATCATGGATTGTGGCAAGGAATGATCCGCTTGAATAAGACTTCGGATAATTAACTCAATTTCATGCTGCCAACACTTGCTGACTACTACTAAGAACAAGAAATCAAATTGCAAAAGTTTAGCTACCTATTGATTGAATGGTACCATAAATGAACTTGGTGGATCTGTATTTATAGGAAAGGACTAACTGGGAGATGTCGCATCTGCGGTGTAACATCATAGGCTACAACATCGTAATCGTGAAGTTTTGGTTATGACATCACAACCACTTGTAGGAATCGTTGTTTCCTAGAGAAAATATATTTTGGATTTGCATAAGGATATTGGCATTTTGGACTTAAAAGTTGTGATGGAGAGAAAGTTAGATAGAAAAAGATATTAGAAATTTGTTGGAGGATTTATTTACCTTGATCACACTTACCTAGGCATAGCCTATGCAAATGGTCTCATTATGCATGTTTCTCAAATTTCTCATTGGGATGTTATTCAATTTATCTTGAGATACTTGAAGTTTGTGCTAGGAAAAGGACCACAATTTACTAATAATGTTCATTTGAAGACACAAAGATTTACCAATGCTAACCAGGTAGGTTGTCTTGATAATCAAATGTCCATATTAGGATATTGTACATTTGTTGATGGCACTTTTATTACTTGTTGAAGTAACTACCAAAATGTTGTGGCTAGACCAAGTGCAAAAGTTGAGCTTAGAGCTACAACACAAGAAATTTGTAAACTTATGTGGAATGGAAAATTGTTGTAAGATTTTGAATTGACAAGCAAGAAACCACTTGTACTTTATTTTGACAACAAAGGTGTCATCATCTAGGATTCTCATCTTCAACTAGCATAGAAAAGCTACCTAGATTTGCCTCATCTAGCAACACCAAACTAGAGCTTAGCACTGGATGTGTTGCTTTTTCACAAGGAAAGGGAGAATGATTCTTGCCACATCGGTATTGTTGGCAATTGGGAGGTACATCGTATCAATGGTTGTTCCTCCAAAAGGGATGCTTGATCAAATAGATCAAATTATTCGGAACTTCATTTGGTTAGGCAGAAAAGGAGGTGCACACATGCACTTGGTTTGTTGGGAGAAGATGGCAAGACCAACAAATGTTGATGGGTTGGGGGTTACTAGTTTTCACGATGTTGTCATAATGGGATATCAAGTCCTTGTTAATCGTGTCCTAAATTGCAGAGGTTACAAGACCTTGGTAACAATCCTACAACAAAAATACAAGTTGTGACATGTGGACCTCTAGGATTCCTGAATTTGGCATGGCATTTGTGTCGTAGCGCAAAAATTATAGTAGATGGGACTGTTGGGCACCCAACCATGTGATTTAATGCACATAAAGTTTCATGCCATCCTAGGCTAGTAGCAAATCTGGCACGGTTGCCTACCTGAGAATATTAAATGCTTTCTTTGGTTGATCTCCCATGATGCTTTACTTGTATGGGCCCTGCTCCACGCCAGAGGTCTACAGATAAATGCTACCTATCCTCTTTGTAATGCAGTGGATGAGATAACACAACACTTCCTCCATCAACGTCCCTTCACACGTGCTGTTTGGGCAGCCTCAGCGGCTATGTCATTGCTGTGGAGGGATCATTTGATGGGTATAGTTCTCTGGGCATTGTGGAAGCCACGAAACACATACATCTTTTAAAATGTGTCTCTCCCATCATCGATCTTCATTTTTCACATTGCCTTGTGGTTGTGGTGGGATGGAATACACCCTAACTTTTGACATGGACTGCAAATGGTTCTAGAGCAACCCACAACTTTGGGCGCTGGTGCAGTGGATGGGACGGGATGACGTTCTCCCCTTGCTAATTGGAGACCCTAAGCTTGTCGATGCTTCCTTCTTCTCATGGTGGTGCAGGGATTACACTACCCTTCGTGGTGTATGCATTAGACTCACGAAGGTAGGAATTGCGGAGTATCTGGGCATTTCAATGAAGGGAAAGACAATGTTACCTTTAGGGAGGGGCCTTTAGGATGCGGAAAGTTTCTTTCCTAAGCCTATTCTAAAGACAAGCAGTAGACAAGTGCCAACATCTGCTCTTCCATTCCTTTGGCAGGAGGCAGCAAAGCTTGTTGAACATTTTTTTGTGCAATCAGGTAATGCTTGGAAGCTCTTGGGGATCCATTTCTCTTTTCTTCAATGTATGCATCTCGGGTGCCCACTAAATCTCCCAAAATTTTTCTTAGCTACGCTTCGAAGAGGTAGATGGGGGTGACATTCGGGCTTGATTCTAGCCCTTTGGAATGTAGCGAGGCCATGGGAGCCTATGCTTGCCAAAACCCTCTAGGTTAAGAGGATCTACATGTACTGTCGTCCCTCTATTGAAGGTGAGTCTTTTACCTTGGTCATGTAGGTGTTGGAGGAGTAGTTGGAGATGGATGCACCAATGGAGGGTGGAGGGGACCTTGACCAAGGGTCTATTAGTCATCAACCACCATTGTAGGACCAAAATAGACTAGCAAAAGAGCAAGTCCATCATGAGCTCCAGAGTCGATATGAGGTCAATTTGCCCTAAGTTGTTAAGGAAGCAAGGGCCTAGGAACAGGCACGTTAGGAGGCCGAGCTGAGCAAGCAAGAAGAGGTGACTAGAATCAAACTCCATGAAGTAGAATGGTAGATGCAAGAGACTGCCATGCAGGAACATAGATAGAGGGAAGTACATGAGGTTGTCAATAGTGTCCTAGAAGAAGAGCTAAGGGCGTAGATCTGGGAGGATCTACGTTGAGAGGAACAAGAGCAAATATGATGAGACGAAGAGGAAGAGGCTCAATGTGCTAGGGCCATCCTTGAGGAAGAACAACTCCTGGAGAGGCAAATGGCTGTGCATGAAACCAACACCATGAGTTGGTTTAGAATGGGTCATTGCCCTATGATGTCATGGGTGTTAACCACAACATCTCATGGGCTGGCCTCAAAAGGCACATCTAGAAGACCACTCTGAGGTTCCATCTAGACAAGGCCTCTATAGTGGAGGCCCTATAGAACCACGAGAAGAGGTATAAGGAATTTCAAAAAGTAGCAAACTTCATTGCTACAGAGTGCTTTCAGGTGGTTCTAGATGCCATCCATAGGCAAGAGAGGGTAGTCTGCCATTGTACCAGGATTCAACAAATTGCCGCATGATTTATCTCATTAGAATGAAGAGAGGATGCCCTGTTAGGGCGATTGGCTCTTTGATTAATGGTTTTGAATGTAATTAGTAGAAGGGCCCAAGGAGGGGTTAGATTCAGTGGGGAAGTCTTGTTTCCCCCTTGCTAAATTTGGGATGGGATTATTCTTTGTTTTTACTTTTTTTTCCTATTGATCTCTTTGGTGGGGTTTCCTCCCCCAACTCGAAGGAGGGGTGAAGTACCCCTAATTCCTGTGGGGTATATCCCTATGTAATTTCTCGAATTGCTTTTGTTAATGCAATGCTTGATCATTTCACTAAGAAAAAACAAAGGTGTCATCAATATTACACAAAACCCAGTTTAGCATGATTGGATAAAGCATGTGGAGATTAATAGAAATTTCATCAAGGAGAAACTTGAATGATTTGCTTCCATAGCTTTTGTAAAATCTACAAATTAGTTGGTTAATGTATTTAGTAAAGGTCTCAATAGTATATGGTTTCATTTTATTGTTTACAAGATGATCATGAGGGCTATTTATGATCCATCTTGAAGAGGGGAAGTGTTTGGTGAGGTGGCATTGAGTTGTTGATATTTGTAACTTTGTAAATATCTCATCTAAAATATGTTGGTATAGGTCAAGAAAAGATTTATAATATTTTTGATAATTTTTTCTTCCTCTTCATTTTCTCTTCTATAACAACTTCTTGATGCTTTCTCTTATTTTTTTCAGTTACTACTCTTTTAGTTGTAACAGTAGCCAAAGCCAGGAGATGTACATAGGGCACCTTTAAGAAAACAACCACAATGCATCTACATTGGTCATAAATGGAGCAAATAAGTAGGAGGTGGATGAATGTGAAGTCGTCGATGAGATTCTTTCTTCACTAATGCTAGTAACAGATGAACATCATATCAAAACAATGCATAACTATAAAACTACACAGGACATGGTGGATATGTTTAAGAGGGCTTTCAACAAGAAGTTTGATATGGAGTGCATCTACCTTCTGATCAAGATGAATAGATTTGGTATGCAAAGGGAAAAGCCTTGGAAGTTATCAACAAGCTTCAAGGAATCAAAGAGATTGTTCAGCATGGCTACAATAATAGTGTATTGTTTCAATGTAATGCCCCACATTTGTACATGTGACCTTAGTACTCTATTAAATATTTAGACTTTAATTGTTTTAAACTACAATGCACTAAATAAGTTTGGCAAACATGCAACAGCAGGCGCAGCAACAGCAAGAGGGACGACAGGCGGGTGCCGAAGCGCAACAATAGCAGGCAAGCGTTAGAGTGCAGCTGCAACCTACGGGCACAGGAGAGGAGAGCCCGACGAACGTAGGGGCAGAGTCTCAGGCAAACACAGGAGCGGGTAGAGGCGATGGGGAGAACTCGATTTGGGCCACACAGGCTTGCNGGGGGGGGGGGGGGGGGAAGGGGTGCGTGTGCTAGATGGGGGTATTGAGGCATACTCTTGGGCTGACCACACCCTACGCCTCCAAATTAGTAGGCCCCCAACGGAAGGTGTCCGCACCATGCAACGAAGCCTCATTGGCCATTTCATTTCTAGGGGTGCTCACCCGCGGATGGAGTTAATTCGCAAGTTGGTGCAAGAGCAATGGAAGGTCGGCCAAGTGGAAATCCGGAGTTTGTCTAGGGACTTGCTTCTGTTCATCTTTCCATCCCAACAGGCTAGGGACGCAGTGATGCTGGGGGGCGTGGTTTTACGGGGCTAGGGGGCTAGCTCTAACTCCGTGGCGCCCGAGGGCACATCGTGAGATAGACTTGTTCACTAGGGCCCTGGTGTGGATGTGGATTTCTGGGATCCCATGGGAGATGTGGAACTTGGAATTCTTGAAGAAGGTGGTAGGATTCTTTGGGGAGTTCATTACCTTTGATAGCGTCACACAATCAATGACGCAGATGGACTTCACCCATCTCTGCTTTTGGCGAAGGCTGTCGGATGAGGACCTCATCTGGGAAATCGTTTTGGAGCTCCTAGGTGGGGAGGAGCAACTTTGCGTTGAGTTTGAGAACCTGGAGGTTGAGCTAGACCTTGAACGACGAACGAAGGCCCTAGAGGGCAAGGGAGAAGGATGTGTTGGCTGTGGGAAACCCGATCACCAAGAGGAGGACTGCTGTGGGACCAAGCAGAGCAGATGTTTGAGGATGGGGACTGGGTCACGATGGACCATAAAGGCCGATTGCACCCCCACCAGACCAGCCAATGCCCAAAAATCCCCCAAACCCCCC
>MNCI01033814.1:125121-177269 GCA_015680685.1 Gnetum montanum | reverse complement strand
AAAAAAAAAGAAAAAAGAAGGATTCAAGAAGGATTAGTTTAATAATTATTTATATAAAGAAGGATTCAAGAAAGGTGATGCAAATGTTAGTCTATATATTTACTCAACTAAAGTCATGAAAAGCTATTATACTTGTATTATATGTTGATGTTGTTATAATTACTATGGAGTCACAAGATTAGATCTAAAACATTAAGGATTAGTTAAAGTCAAAATTTGAGATGTAAGATCTTAGTCTACTCACTTATTTTTTGGATTTTAAGATTCATCAAGCATTCCACTATATACATATTACTTAGAAGAAATACAAGGTATAACTTCGAAGAGAATATTGTATGTTGGATTTTAAATTATGGCTGATACCTTTGGATCTAGGTAGTTGTCTAAGAAAGGAATTTTTTCATAGCAAATTTAAGAAAATCTAGAGTTTTTATAACACTTGGTGTTTCAAACCTAGGATGTTATATTTGTTATTTATTTTCTTATGTTAACTCTTGGGCATAAGGGTACATTTAATATATTATGTTAATAATATATTGTATTTTGTTAGTAGTTTATGTTAGTGTATTCTAATGTCTCTTTTATGGTTATGTATCTTAAACTCTTAACTTCTTGTTTACATGCATTAGTATTTTATCATTAATACATCATGAAGTGTATGCTTAAAAGATTATATATAATACATATTTGAACTACCTCTTATGTATTAATAAGGCTTGACCCTTATACTCCTTGGTAAGTATACATGTTTTATTATTTCTCATGTTTCTTAACGTTTGGACCTTGAACCTTGTTATTAAATATTTGGAATTATTATTATTTTTTGTTTCTTTTATTAATGATTATTTATTGATGTTTACTAATTCTTGGTATCTCATATAAAGGACATGATGAAAGAATGTTGGTGGTCCATTTATGGTCTTTTATTAACATTTATTATATTTAATTTATATTTATTTATTATTTAGTTTAGGAATAATGTAAGAATTTAGTAATGAAATGTTAAATAAATATTTTGGGTTTATTCTAGTGATTCTTTTATTTTATCTTAAAACTCATTCTTAGGCATGTGAGCTTACTCTAATATTCTCTTGATGACTTAAACCATTGAAAAACCATTTAAAGCCCTTTGTGGCTATATGTGACCCAACCTTAGAAAATGAATTTTTAATTACTTATTCTTGGAATTACCCAAATCTTACCTCATATTTATAAATACCTAGAAATATTGGCTCTCTTAGAATTAAGTATACATCCCACTCTCTCTCCTATTTGTGCTCATGGCTATGCTTGATAGATTTCATAGAGATCCTAATTATAAACAAACTCTCGCTTAGTGAAAATTTGCTCTTAGTAGATCTTTCAATGTAGAAAAAATGTTCTTCTTTCTTCAATCTATCTCTTTAGCACAATTCTTTTAGAGTTACCTTTATCTTGATTTTTCTTCTAATATAATCTTAATCTATAATTTTTATCATCATTGTTGTATTTTCTACTTCCATTTTTGCATCTTTTGATAACTTGTATCATCTTCTTTTATTAATGGCAATAGTAATAGTACCTCTGAGCATTGAAACATGAGATCATAGGAAAACTAGGGGTCACAATGAAAGCCACAATGGATCTTTGTGGTATTTTATGATGCAACACAACATGCAGGGCATATAGGAGGAACGAGAACTTTAAAAACAACAGCTAGCAGATGTTTCTAGTATGTATGGGTACATTTAACATGTTAGGAAGCTAGAAGAACAGTATTATGCTCCTAATATTGATTAGTTGGTCATGGTATAGTTGACTTTGAAGCTAGACCGTTAATCTTAGTGATAATATTAGTCGGATTCATTAAAACATGATTTATAGAATGCAACTGATATAGGAATGGCTAGTAGGTAATGGGCTAGTATTATTAAGAATACAACATAGTACTTAATCCACATTACTAGTGATTGTTGTTGATGAGCAGTGAGGTACCCCTACACTCAACCATACGAATCACAAAGTGTTCACATGTGATCCAGTCAAATTCTATCGATTTTATAGTTTCTAGTGCACTAGTCTTCTAGCCAGTGAAGCTTGCCCTAAGGTTGTCCATTGTCTTCTAGATTACACTTGTGAAGTAAAAAGGTATAGTTAAGTGGAATTTAGGCATATGATTTTTATCATTTTATGTTTTATGTTTTTGGATGCTTGAAGAGAGAGAGATAGAGTAATTTAATGACTAATCTAAATTAACTAACTATTCTCTAACTAATCCTAACATAAGCATATGTTCCCACTTTTCGTACATGTCCTAAACCCACGTATCCACTACTAAGTTACCAAGCATTATGCTACTAGGCGAACCAAGCAATAGTGCTGCTAGGATTACCAAGCGAATACATGCCACATTCAAAGTAGTCATAGTTATGTATTTAATCTATTTAGCTTATCTTGCTTAATTAGCTTAATCAACTTAATTACTGGAAAATATTGAATGAATAACTAAAAATATTAAATGCATAGATGAAACATTTAAACTATCAAGAATGCAGCAAGGTTTATTAAGAAGTTCATCTTTATTGTTGCACACACTATTGTGCTGAGGTACAACAATGCTTGAATAAAGATCTGTGCACTCAATGACTCCTACTGCAAGCACTTGGGAACAATATTATTTTGACTAAACAAACAGCAAGAGCTCTACTACTACTAGGAAATTTGTTGTCATAAATGCAGCTAGTGAGCACATATTTATAGGCTAGGATAGACCCCTACATTGATGGGGCCACATTGATGCAACAGACTACATTGACAGGGCCTAGTTGATGGGGCCTAGTTGACATAATAGACTACGTCGATGGGGCCTAGTTGACAAGGCCCAGTTGATGCAACAAACCATGTTTCATCATACCCCCATGACTAAATGAAAACTTGTCCTCAAGTTCTTTACAAAGTTGGAAAGGAATGGTATTATTGAATGGCTTTTGACATAACAAAACAAGATAAAATAGACATAACAAAACTGAGTTCCCAGTGTACGGATCAATCACATTACAAAATTGGGCATGGTACAACAATTTGGACAAGCACATCCTCTAATTACATGAAGAAAAATGAGAATGTTACATGGTCCTAGGCAATGGAGGCTCCTGAGGCTCTGACAGACCTTCTCTAGCTCTAGGCACGGTCAATGGCTAAGGTGGTTGTGGTTGTCCTACTGCTACTACTACTTCTAGTGAAAGGCTAAAAGCATCTAGTAATGCTTTCATCTTCTCTTCTTTACTTCTGGGATCATTTATGGTCCATTTAGCTTCACCAATGTGGGCCAGAATTGGAATATACCAAGGACAAGGAAATACTAGAAGTAGCTCCTTTACATTGACAAACTAGGCCATGAATTGTTTGTGCTCAATGTCAAACACTTGGATTGTATCTTGCAGTGCCTAGTAGTTGTTCATCCTTTTGGCCAGATTCTTGGTGACTAACCTTTGGTTAGTGAATTTTTCCTTGAGAACCTCAAGTTCAACATCTGCCACTATAAGCTTTTGCTTAGTGTCTTTATGATTCTTGAAATCGGCCTCATACAAGAAGTACAAGCTCGCCACTTTTTTTTCTAGCTTATACCATGGCTGTCTAGTAGTCAACATTACTAGGTTTGCATAATAGAGATTGGAAAACTCCATGTACACCATCATCTCTTCAATCTACAACTCCTTCATGTGGATTTCCACCTTGTTGTAGGCATCAAACCCATCAATGATGGGTTGCTACATTTCTCTGCATTGCTAGAGTTGTTGGAGGGCCTCATTAACCTTTTCCTTCATCAATTTGATATGTTTTTCATTCACCCCCTTCTGTAGGTCAACTTGGTCTCTATAATGATTTTTAACTTTTTCAAATTTCAAAGTCTTATTTTTCAAGGTAGCAATCTGAATGGCCAACTTCTAGTGTAAGGCATAAACCTCCTCCATGGAGAGATTATGATTCTCTACTACCGATCTCCTTAATTTGGCATTTACTCTAGCAAGCTGCTCCTATTATTGATGGATGAATTCCTCTAACTTTTGTTTTTGTGCATCAACATTCTATAGGCGATGATTTTTTGTGGTCAAAATTTCATTCTCTTGGCACATCTACATAAAGTTCTTCTATACTAAATGAGTTGCAACTTCTGCTATGTAGTGATTGAAGACCACTATTACCATTTCTCCCTCAACCCATTTTAGTTATTCTTGAAGTTTTTGAAAAGTTTCATCTCATGTTAATGTAGGGTTGACAAGAGCAGGGTTGACAATTCAGGCATGCAATTCAACAACTTCAGCGGCCAAGCATTGATTATGTGCTTCAGCTATTTCAAGTTGTCCTTCTAAGATGAGGCACTTGCCCTTTGCCTCCAACAACTTTGACTGGGTTACACTGATGGTATCCGAAAAATCAAAGATATCTGGAATTGGTTGCCTGGTTCCCACCAGTCAGTCTAGCAATTCTTCATGCTGGGCAACACTCAATTTCCCATTGATTATCCCTATAGACATCTACACATATCTATGTGTAGAAATATCTAGTACAAGCATTGCAAGTGCATTTAATGCCTAGTAACTCAATTAGCAATGACCTCTACAACTATCTCTTACCCTTAGTGCTACATCACCAATATGGTTGCCTCCTCACCCTCCTCCAAGTGCACTAAAAAAGAAGTGTCATTCCTAGAGATTTCTAGAAATAGGTGATGCTAAGAAAGAGACACTATCATCTCTCAATTGAAACACCACCAAATTCAAAGTACGACATCCTAACTGCAAATTTTTCTAATTATTGGGACTATTCTCTCCATTGCCCCAGAGTGTAGTAAGCCTCTCATGAAGAGCATAGTCAACATGAAGGCTAGTTTTGCAATTTTTTCTAAGTGTCAACACAAAGCTAGTTATTGAAAATTTTTCAAAGTGTTGGGACTATGCTCTTCACTACCCTAGAGCATAGTCAACATGAATGCCAAGTTTCACAAATTATTTCTAAGTATGGGACTATGCTCTCACCCAATCCAAAGCTTAGTCAAGCATAGTTAGCAGGAACAGCCTCCAACGACCTCCACAACATAACACTGACACTCAGCTCAACTTCAACTCATCTTTGGTAAGCATATTTAGCAAGATGCTTCTTTTTTGTATCTCCTTTTGGCCCCAAAATTGTAACTACATTGAACCCCATGCAAAATAGTGGAGAGCATAGTCCCAGAGCATAGTCTCTAAAATTTCATTTTTCAAGTACCTTGTGGTCTTCTCAATACATCTGTATTTGGTAGCATAGTTACAGTCTTGTAGTCTTGTAGAGTTTGGCAGAGCATAGTAAAGTACAACACCATCAACCCAATGGAGAGCGTAGTTGGATGATAGCGTAGTTCCAACCATCTCCTTTTCCCCATGGTAACCATCCTACATTTTGCACTAACCCTAGGCCTATAAATACTCTCACCTTCAACATTTTCAAGGTTGGAAAATTTTAGAATTTACAAATTAGCAAAAGGAGCACTTGGAGAGAACCAAAGGCACATTGGCAAAGTTGCAAACCACTACAATCCACTAGAAAATCGTAGCCTATGGTATACCATGGCAGCCAACCTAGCAAATGTAGACACCTTGGAAAAACACTAGTCTTCATGGCTAGACACCCCCGAGACTATAACTATGTTGTCCACCATGCTTATTGTACACCATGTACCTTCTAACCCCTTTTGGTGTTAACTACACTCAACCCCATTTGGGGTGGTATTCCACTTCTCTCTCTCTCTCTCTACATTTTTTTGCATTTTATTCATATTTTTCACCATTTTCATGCATAGTTGTGCCTAAAACTACATTTGGGTAGCAATCCTTACATGTTGGCACCCCTATTTTCATCAAAAACCTTGACTATGCTTGACCCCATTAGCATCATTGACACTGCTCGAACACTTAGCACCATTTCACATCAACATCATAGCTAACCATGCTACACCCCAATTGCATCCAATAAGTCCTTGCTTGATTGACAAGACCATTCAGGGTGCCTCGTCTCCACCTCCAGCAAGTCCTCATGTGGATTTAGGGTTAGGCTATGTACCTGTGGACCTTGATGTTCTAGCTGTTGACATTTTAGGTCATCACAATTTCTAGCACTAGAAGGAGGGCATAACCTCCTTTTTTTTCATGCTCCATTGAGGTTGTTTCATGAGCTCTCTGCACCATAGTTGTTCATTGATCCATTGGTGTAGATTGAACCCCATTATTGGTTCCCCTGGGACCTTGTGTAGCAACCCCAAACCACACTTCTCTCCACTATTTTTCTAAGTTCCCATTGTTCTTAGTTGGAGCATAGTCATCTCTAGTGTAGAAAACATTGTCAACTCTTTGTCATGGAGAGTGTAGTTGGCTCTTCACAATGGAGAGTGTAGTCAATGTAAACAACATAGTTAGCTCTTCATAATGGAGAGTGTAGTTAGTGGTATCAACTAAATTAGAGTTATTTTTTGATCCACTATATTTTGCATCCAACAATCTCTGTAATTTCCCTTTACAACTCGATTTGCAACCATGAACCTAAATCAACCTTCAATTTCAATTTCAAATGTACTTGATATCTTGCCTATCCAACAAGAGACCACGATTGACAACCCTATGAATCTCATGATGGCTAGGCCAAGGCAATCCCTTAGGCTACACAGCTAAGACCCAGAGTATGCCATGCTTAGCAATGAGCAATACAACTTCATATGTGCAAAGATCCAAGCATGGTTTCCTATAGATCACCTTAACATGGAGGAAAAATGGAACTTTGAACTAATCCATCGAGATGGATGGTAATACATCCCTTCCTCATTCAACATCATCTTACTCATAGAGTTCCACCACCAGTTGTTAGTCCAACTCATTCAAGCAGGTAAGCACGACGTGGGAACTAACTACAAGGAAGCCTTATAGGAGGAAGAGGATGAGTTTCAAGCTCACTCCAAACACAAGGTCCCATTTCCACCATCTCCCAAAAAGCAATCCTTAGTCTAGTCCCTTCTTGGTTTAGTTCATCTATCCTTCCTAATATGGTCATAACACCAGCATCACCTTCCCACTTAGTTATTCTTAGATCTATGCCTGTAGTGGCAACCCATCAGATGCAATACGTGCATTATGATGCAACATCTTTCTTCAACTTGTCCTTCATGGCATCATCTCAACTTGCCTATCCATCTTTGCCAACAGTAATCATGCTAGCTCAGCCATATGTCCAAACAAGGCCCATCTCTAGGTCCTAAATGACTCAGGTGCCCTACATCCCACCTATTGCATTTATTTTCTTAGCATCGGTCCAACCCATGCATGCATGGCTTGCCCCAATCATTTTCCTAATAATATAGCTAGCACATCAAACACCTTGCATGCTTCCACAACCTACAACCAAGTCATGGGCCACACAACCAACATAGTGGATAGCACAACCAACACAACCAACTAGAGCATCCCAAAATTTATACTAGGCATTCCAACTAATCCAAACCTTTACAAAAGAGGTGAAGTGACTCAAAGCCACCTCCTCTAAAATTATCAAAGTGGTGGACTTCTACTAGGATAACCCTATAAGTCCTATGATCCCACCTCTAACTTTGCCAGCTAGGGTTCCACTACCTCATTTCACCAAATACAGTCGTGAAGGGGACCCCAATGCTCATTTGGTTACATTTTGATCAAAATGGCTATTGTTGCAAGCATGACCACATGCCATTACATGTGTGTTTACCATGTCATTAATTGGTAAAGCACTAGATTGGTACTGTGCACTGTCCAAAAGCTCCATCTCTTCTTTGGAAGGCCTCTTAAGCTAGTTCATGATACACTTCAAGTACAACTTGAAGCTGAAAGCAACCTTGGATCAACTAATGTAGGTCAATTAGGCCCACTTAGAGCTCATGCAAAAATTCATCCAATGATGGAGTGCCTCATTAAACAAAATTCAAGAGTCCATATTTGAGGCACATCTCTTAGCTATTTTCAAGGGTATGGTGAATGATTTTACAAAGTCAAAATTGTACTACTTAGGCCCACAATCCCTAAGCCAAACCTTTACCCAAACCAAGAGCATAAAGGATGTAATGGAAGCTAGTAAGGATCCATCCTATGTGGCCTACAAGAACTAGCACATGAGGAGAGATAGGAACAAGAGAAAGTAAACTACAATGGTGGCAAACTTAGCCAAAGAGGCCAAGGCAAAAAATTGGGAACCGACGGCTAGGCTACCTAAAGCCCTAGTTGACAACAAAGCTACTAAACCTGGTGCCAAGACAACCAACCCACCTATATCTGCAATGGCCATGATGCAAGTTAGTTAAAGGCTTAACTTCAAGTGTGAGGATCACTTCAAGGACATCCCATTACCACTGAAGCCCTAAGAGATGCTAGAATAACTATTAAAGGTCGGGCACATCCAATATAAGACAATGTCTGAGAATGCTTGTAAAAGGCATGACAAATAATATGAGTTTCTCAGAAACCCTACTTCAGTGATACCACATGAGCCCCTAGTCCCAAAACATTTCAGGCCAAATTGGTTTTGCTGTTACCACTAGTTGTCTAATCATAGCATGGAATTTTGCATAGCCCTACAAGATGATTTGCAAAAGATGATCGATAGGGGTGAGCTGGTCCTCAATGCTACAAACCTAGTCAAGTCATAGAACCAATCCATGAGGGTGTACAAGGATCCTCTAAATGTAGATGATGTTAGCTATTTCATAAATGCTATTAGCATTGATGACAACCTGGAACCAATGTAGAGGCCATTTGTGATCCCTATGCCCTCTGGTAGCATAAGGATCTCCTCAGCCACTATGGGTTCGAGGCCACCTTTTATTGTTAGAGTGCCACCTCAAGGAACCACAACACCCTTTGTAGTTAGGGACCCATAACATGTCACAATAATAATAGTTTAGCCACCCTTCATTGTCAGGGTGCCACAACATGCTAACCCTTCACTTGTCCAAAGCCTAGTGGTAGCCAATGCATCGGTCCCTTCTGGTCCAAGGGCCAATCTTATTGGAAACATCAATAGGCCATCTAGGTGACAACTCAAGAGGCCCAATGAGTATCTCACAAATAGAATGATTAGGCAACATCAAGATCAAAGAGCACTTAGTCTGTCAAAGCCAGTCCTTATCTCTGCAATCCCCATGGCCAAAACAACTGAGGAGGTCACAACCAGCAAATCACAACCAAGCATTGAGGCTACTACACAAGCCAAGCCAACAAAGCCTAAGTTGCATCCATGAGAGATCTATCTCTTAGGACACATGGAGGAAGTCAAAGCCAACATAAACATGGCCAATGGCAATGACTTCATGGATGCATTAGCCTAAGTCAAGTAAGTGCTCAAGCAAAAAAATACAACAATAAGCTTGTATGACCTAATCATGACCTCATCCACCCTCTGTGAGGCACTGGTGTGGATGTTGATCTCCATTCCTATCGTAGAGGACATCCCTATGAATGAGAACTCCATCCACACAGTGATGTTACCTCTTGCACTGTAGGAATCAAGTTTCACATCCCTAGCATTTCATGATGAGGAAATTAAGGTTAATCCTGAGAAGGTTGAGGTCATAATAGCCCCCATGTTTATTACGATATGCATTAGACAATGCAATATTTTTAGGATGCACATTGACAATGGAGTTGCAACAAATGTAATACCATACACTATCATTGACAAGCTAGGCCTTGCAGACCAGGTCAAGCCAACAAAAACCACATGTCAAAAATCATTGAATGGGTCATGTGTCATTGTTAAGGGCATGGTTAAAACACCACCAAATTTGGGCTATAGTGTCTCGACTATAAATTTTTCTATGTGTCAGCATGAGGTAAATTTTTCTAAGTGCTGGGACTATGCTCTCCATTTCCCCAGACCATAGTTCACCTAGTGAAGAGTGTAGTTAGCTGAAAAAATAGATTTTTTGCAATTTGGTCTAAGTGTCATCATGAAGTAAGAAGCTACAAAGTTTTCTAAGTGTTGGGACTATGCTCTCCCTTGCCCTAAAGTGTAATCAGCTTAGTAGAGAGCGTAGCTAACACAAAGGCTAATTTGTAAAACTTTCTAAGTGTCAAGCTAGCCGCTACAAAATCTTCTAAGTGTTGAGACTATGCTCTCCACTGCCCCAGAGTGTCAAGTGTAGTCAACCTGAAGGCCTAGTTTTTGCAAATTTTTTCTAAGTGTTGAGAGTATGTTCTCCACCAACCTGGAGCGTAGTCAAGCATAGTCAACTGGAAGCCAGTTTCTACAAGTTTTGATAAGTGTTGGGACTATGATCAAGCCTAGTCAGGAGCATAGTCAGCCTTCCATGAAGAGAATAGTCAGCACGTAGCCATTTTCTGCAAAATTTTTCTAAGTGTTGTAACTACACTCTTCCCCAGTCCAGAGCATAGTCAAGTGTAGTCAACCAGAACAGCCTTCAAAGACCTCCACAATGTAGCACCAACATTCAACTCAACTCCAACTAACCTCCAGCAAGTGTAGTTAGCAAAATGCATCTTTTTTGTACTCCCTTTGTGTCTCCAAATTTTCATTATGCTAGACCCTACTCAAGATAGTGGACAGTGTAGTCCTAGAGTGTAGTCTTCAAAGTTGTATTTTTTAGGTACATTGTGGTCTTTTCAGCACATGCACATGTAGTTGGCAGTGTAGTCACAATCTTGCAGTCTCATAGAGTCCATCAGAGTAGAGTAGTGCACAACACTACTAGCCTTAGTGGAGTGCGTAGTTGGGTGCAACGTAGCCCCAATTGTCCCACTGCCATGTGCTAGCTAATCTGCATTTCACGCTAGCCCTAGGCCTATAAATACCCTAGCACTTGACATTTTAAGGGTTGGAAAATTTGAACGTTGGAAAATATGAAGCACATTTGGCATTTTGGTAAGTTGAGGCATTGCAAATTTTGGGTTAGCATTTGGCAAGGTTACACATCGCCATAGCTCACCGCAGGACATCGTAGCCCACTACATACCTTAATGGCCAGCTTGATAGGCATAGACACTATGGTAGAATGTCATTCTTCATGGCTAAATACCCCTGAGACTATGACTATACTATCCACTACACTTTTTGTACACAACGTACATTCTCACCCCTTCTAGAGTTAACTATGATCAACCCTAATTGGGGTGGTGTTCCGCTCTCGCTCACTTTCTTCTTGTGCATTTTCAACATTTTTACTTACATTTGCTACTATTTTAATGCATACCTACATGTTGACACTGTTTTTATTCAACAAAAACCTTGACTACGCTCACCCCCATTGACATTGTTAACACCACGAACACTGCTCGACACTTAGCATCATTTGGCATTTACATTTCGAAAGTCCTTGTTTGATCAACAAGACCATTGAGGGCATTCTATCTCTACCTCCCGTAGGCCTTCACATAGACATGAGGTCAAGTTGTGTGCTCACAAACCCCTCATTATTCTAGCCACAGAAGTTTTTGGTTGCTATAGTTTTTTGATGCTAGAAGGAGGGCTAAGCCCTTTTCATCTCTCAGACTCCATTGGTGGTTGTCTCACATGCTCTCTACATCACCATTACTAGCTTCGGGATAGTGTAGACCTAACACCTCTATGGACTTACCATGTGCAATAGTAGCTGGATCTTAGGTTAGCGTAGGCATTGTCTACTAATTGGTTGATGTAGACTAGACCTCATTATCAGTTTCCTTGGAACTACACGTAGCAACCTTAGAGCATCCATTTTCACACTTAGCTAAAATTTTGGGCTCTTAGTAGAGAGTGTAGTTAGCTTTTAGTGTAGAGAGTGTAATTAGCTCTCAACATAGAGAGCATAGTCCCTAGACTTAGCTACTTTTCTATAGTTTTCAAACTTAGCCATTTTTTTACAATTTTCAGACTTAGCCATTTTTTCTATAATTTCCAAAGTTATTCATTTTTTCTCAACTTCTAATCCACACACATGAAGTTTGAGCAACCTTCCACATCCATTCCAAGCACACTCACTATCCTACCCACCCAACAAAAAAATAAGATTGACCATCCTACCAGTCCTACCATGGCAGAGCCAAGGAAATCCCTTAGGTTGTGTGGCCAAGACCCCAAGTATACCGTGCTAAATGATGAATAGTATAACTTCATCTAGATGAAGATCCAAGTGGGCCTCTTCATAGACCACTTCAATATGGAAGTGAAGTAAGGTTATGAGTTGGTCCACCAAAATGGATGGGATTATATCCCCTCCTCTATCGAATTCATCATGCTTATCAAACCTTACTGCTGGCTACTTGCCTAGCTCATTCGAACAAGTGAGCGTGAAGTTAGAACACTATGAGGAGCCCCTACATGGAGAGGAGAAAATGTTCAAAGCTCATTTTGAGCATGAAAATTCCTTCCACACCTCCTTTTAGTGGAAAACCCCTAGTATGGCCCTCCCGTAGTCCCATCCACTTGTCCTCCTTAAGATAGTTATAGCCCAATGTCACCTTCTAAGTTAATACCCATCATAGCAATGCACCAAATGCAGCCTACACATCAAGATGCACTCTCTTCCATCAACCTACCCATCATGGTAGTGTCACAACCTACCTAGCCATCTCTACCAATAGCAATTATGCCTGCTCAGCCTTATGTGCACATTGTGCTTGTCTCCCAACCTCAAATGACTCAGGCACCTTATGTTATGACTATTTCATCGACATATTTGGTAGTATTTTAACCCACACACATGTGGCCTACTCTAGTCACTTTTCCCATAGCACAGTCAATACAACAAGCACCTTGAGTGGTCCTGCAGCCTCCAACCAAGTTGTGGACCACGCAACTAGCATAGTGGGTAGCATAACCAATGTAGCTTATTGTTGAATCCTGAGGCTTGGATCAAGAATTTCAATTGATCCAAATCTTAATGGAAGAGGTGAAGTGACTCAAGGCCACCTCCTCCAAAATAGTTCATGTGGTGGACTTCTACCAAGATGATCCCATAAGTCCTGTTGTTCCACCACTGACTCTCCTAACAAGGATCATGTTTCCTCACTTCACCAAGTACAATGGTGAAGGGGACCCCAATGCCCACCTGGTAAAATTTAGGTCTAAGTGCCTACTATTGCAAGCAAGGCCACACATCATCATACATGTTTTTTCCATGTCACTCATTGGCAAAGTGTTCGACTGGTACCGTGTGTTACCCCACAGCTCTATCTCCTCTTTGGAGGATCTTTTGAGCTAGTTTGTCATGCATTTCAAGTACAACTTGAAGCCTAAAACCACCCTTGACCAACTGATGTAGATTAAGCAAGTCCAGTTAGAGCCTATGCAAAAATTTATTCAACATTGGAGCACCTCATTAAATGAAATTCAAAAGTCCATTGTAGAGATGCACCTTTTGGTCATCTTCAAGGGTGCAGTTAATGACTTCATCAAGTTGAAACTGTACTACTTGGCCCCATAGTGCCTGAGCCAAGCCTTAAAACAAACTAAGAGCATATAGGATGTAGTGGAAGCCAATAAGGACCTAGCCTAAATGGCCTAAAAAAACTTGCATGCTAAAAATGATAACGACAAGGGGAAACAAACTACAACCATGGAGACTATGGCCAAAGAGGCCAAAATGACTAACCTAAGGGCAACAACCAAACCACCCAAGGCCCTAGCCAAGAACACAACTGCCAACCCTAGCATAGCAACCAACTAGCCTACATCATTGGTGGCCATAGCCCAAGTAGCTCCAAGGCCCAACTTTGAGTGCAAGGATCACTCAAAGTATACCCTATTGCCCTTGAAACCTTCAAAACTACTAGACCAACTGCTAAAGGCTAGACGTATCCAATATAAGTAGATGTTTGAGGATGCTTGCAAATGCCATGATAGGTATTGGAAGCTCCTTAGGAATCCCACCTCAGCAGCACTGAATGAGCCCCTAATTTCCAAACACTTTAGGCTAGATAAGTTCTATCACTACCACTAATTTCCTGGGCACAACATCAAATTTTGCATGGCCTTGGAGGATAACCTCCAATGAATGATTAATAGAGGCCAGTTGGTACTTAATGCTACCAACTTGGTTAGGCCTCAAAACCAATCCATGAAAGGGTACAAGGATCCTCTAAATGTAGATGATGAAGGCTATATCATCAATGCCATTAGTATTGATGATAACTTGGAACCAACATAGCAACCATTTGTGGTCTAGGTGTCCTCTAGTGGTGTAAGGGTTTCCTTGGCCCCTATGGATTCAAGGACTCCTTTTGTCATCAGAGTTCCACCCCAAATACCTACAATGCCATTTTTGGTTAGGGTGCCATCCCACATCACATCAATGACAACCATCCAACCATCCTTCATGGTTAAGGTGCCATAACATACTAGCTCCTCACCTGCCCGGAGTCCAATAGTGGGTAATGCATTAGTCCCCTCGTGCCCAAGGGGAAACTCTACTAGCAATAGACCCTCTAGGTGGCAACCTGGGAGGCCTAATGAGCATCTTACAAATAGAATGATGAGACAACATCAAGAGAAAATAGTGCTCAATCCGCTGAAACTGGTACCTCTATCTGCAATCCCCATGACCAAGACAATCGAAGAGGCCACCACCAGCAACCCACAACCAAGAACTAGGGCCCTTGTGTAGGAAAAGTAAACTAAGCCCAATTCCTCTCCACATGAAGTCCATCTCTTAGGGCATATGGATGTTAACCTCCATTCCTATCATAGAGGAAATCCTAGCAAATGAGCATTCCATCCACACTATGATGTTACCTCTTACACCACAAGAATCGAGCTCAACACCCCTGGCATTTCATAATGAAGTAATCAGGGTCAACCCTAAAAAGGGTGAGGTCATAATGACCCCCATGTTCATCACCATACACATAGGGTAATGCAAGATTCAAAGGGTGCATGTTGACAACGAGGCAACAATGAATGTCATCCTATGCACCGTTGTTGACAAACTAGGCCTCGTAGACCAAATCAAGCTGATCAAAACCACATGCCTAAAATCCTTTAGTGGGTCACATGTCACTATTAGGGGCACTGTAATGATAGCCTTCGTGGTAGGGATGTAACTACCCACCATTGCTAAGTTCATCGTTATAGAGGAGATGCTAAGATTCAACTTGATATTAGGCAAGCCTTGGCTGGACTAGCTATGGGCCATCTCCTCCCCAATTCGTTAGTAAATCCACCTTCGATATGAAAGTGGTGAGGTTATCATTGATGGAGATAATGTAGCCACTTTGGCCATTAACAACATAAACATGGAGTAAGGGTCAAAGGTGGAATTTTCTGATGACACGTCTGCACCAAAGGATAAAGACGAAGCATGTGAGGCAAACCCACCTAAAAAGATAGAAGAAGCTGATAGCTTAATGGAGGATGCCTTATGGGTAGATTTTACCTTCAACATAGAAAGTGAATGATAGAAAGACTACCGAATAGTGCCCTCTAGGCCCTACATGCCCCCTAATCCACACTGGGTTAGGAAGCAATTGCATGACTAAGGTATTCCCCCCTTAGTTCAAAAGCATGCTAGGGACTTACCTACTATCCACTTACACCTTGCATCATGCTTCCCATTTATGTTTCATTAGCATTGTAGCATATCATTTGCATTTAGCTTAATTGCTTAGTTTACCATCTACATTATCTACCCATCCAATAACTTAGTTCACATCTCTGCTGTTGTTGCTCTTTCATGCATAAAAACATAAAAATGCATAGAAATCATAAACCTAAAATTACAAAATAGATGGCCCACCATGGTCTTAGATTAACAATTTCATGGTCTACCATGGCCTTACACTAGTAACATGTAGTCCAAAATGACTTGAAACTAGCATCGTTGTCTGGAATGATCCTAAACTATCACCTTTAATCTCATTGCGGCTTGAAATGGCCTTAAACTAGCATTGGCCCTTCCACTATTACCTTAAACTAACATGGGGCTTGTAATGGCCTAGTTATGTTATCATCACATAATACTAAGTTAGCATATTAATTCATTACATTATAAGCATAGCAAGAGCATAACAAATAATAATAAAACATAACAAAAGGGCTTACACATTACATATAGCAAATGTATATCCATAAGACGTCATATGAATAGTAGCACATAGCATGAGCAACATCATGTGGTGAAAATACAGCAAAAATGCCAATAGTATGAGTACCTCAGGTCATGCCCAACTAGTGACGCTAGGGAGGTGGAGGTTCCTCTCCCTTCACTACATTGGTAGCGCCTGTTGCATCTCCTAGTACCTGTCACAATAACCATAGTAAATAAGCACCCTTGGTAATCAAACATGTACTATACAAGCTAAAACAAAACATGCAAAAAATAAACAAAAGAAATAACCTAAGAAGATCCTACATCGGTGTCTTCTGGAGGTAACGTTTCAAGGCCAACCTCCAAGTGCTGGAGGATCTTGGCCTTGGAAACTCATGTTTAATCCTCATGGCCAAAGTCAATCCTAGTGAGGGTCTTGCCTTTATCCATGGAGGTCCATGTGGTCAGCTCCATTGAGAAAGTAGTAAAAGAAGCCTCTCTTGAAGGGATGATAATCTCCCTCTCAAGAGATCCACTCACCACTATATGCTATGCAAATAACTCATAGGCCTGCCTCCCGCTAGTCACCTCAAGAAACATCTTGAGGTAGCAGTGTTCAATAGATTCCTCTTTGTACCATCATAGGTACATGTTGTGCTCACATTTATATTGGTGCTTATGGTTCTTATGAGTCTACCACCAATTTTTCCAATCTTGATTCTTCTGGGAAAGTAGGTTCATCTATAGCTACTACTCAATTAGCTCCCATGTGGCCTCATTCTTGCCTCTAAGTGCCATATAGTATTGAGCATACTCTATCTCAAAGGTATGCCAAGTGCTATCTCCCTAAGCTCTAGCTTCCAAGAAACTAGATCTTGATTGAAGATCACTGATCTTCGTATCTTGGCAAGCCACCATCTGCTACAGCTCCTGCACGTGTTTCCATAGGTTCTCATTTGAGCACTTGCAGATCCACAATGCTTTTTCATAGGAAAGCATGCACTTTTTTGATGCCTCATACATGTGATGAGATACTTGATCAACCTTAGGAGGGAGGTCAAGGAGGACATCCACCTTGGCCACCTTGCTCGAATCCCACCAAAGCTTAGGACCTGTAGGCATGCAACAAGCAACCAATCTTAGCCAACAACTAAGCATGCAAGTATTAGAGCAACATAAAGTAAAGAAACATTGCACATACCAAGCTCAGGATCTACCTACTATAAGTAGTCCACCATGTTCTCAACAATGCCTTCAATGAAGGTGAATTTATCGGGCACGGTTCCACGTGGTATGTAAACGTGGGAACGTTGGTAGGGACATCTGATGCTGTAACACAATCATGTAGTTAGCATATAACTAGACATCTAAAGATGCTAGAGTAACCAAGCAATGATAGATGACAACAGATAGTTAGTTGCCTAGCAAGCCCTCAGGCATAAGTGTAGGGAGGTCACCTAGTTGCACACCATCAAATAAGCTATCAAAGTTACCCCCATTGGGGTGGAGTAACCCCTCTTCCTCAAACTATTAAAGGGTCTCTACTACCATAGGTAACTCATCCCCATGAGCCTCCCCCTCCTTAGCTTAAGGAGGTGCTTCTTCTACTGCTGCCTCAACTGTTGCTTCGATAACCCTCTCTCCTATCTCTACAATTAACACATACATACATAGCATGCATAACACATTAGTACACATATGCACATTGGTAGCATAACATAGAAGAAAAATATAAAAACATGAATATCATAAAAATACAATTTTACATCTAGGAAATTTACAAATACTAACTTGCAACCTTTGTATGCAAGCCTTGAAACCTAATACGAATCTTCTTACTGCTTGGCCTCCTAGCCTCAGGGGTAGCCTCCTCCGTAGAATGTGGCCTCTTAATATTTACCTTAGATGGTCCCATCATCTTTTCAATATAGTGATCTACCTTATGCATTTTCCTAGTGCCCACTAGAGGACCCTCACTTGCACTGTCATGGTAGTAGTATGACTACGCCAAAAGACCCTTAGTCATTATAGATAATGACTCATCAATCTCCTTTGGGGGGTCCTACATGTATGTGATCATGAACATGTGCTTAATCCATGGCTTGGAGAGATGCTTGTGATCCTGCACAACCCATCATCCTCCATTGCACACAACCAAGAGCTTTGTAAACCTTTGTAGGTATCCTGCGAAGAATGCAAAGTGGACATGAGACCTCTCTTGGAGGTTAAACCATAGTCTAGTGATCTCCATGTGCAAGCCAAAAGTTATATAAGTAGCCTATTTAAACCTCATCCCCTCCAGTAGCACCTCTTTCATCACGTGTGCTTACTCCACCCCAAGGAGCTTTCCTTGGGAGAGCAACTTCAAAAAGGCATGAGTGTAGAAAAGAGTGTAGAGCTCCTATGCCTCAGGCATAAGCACATCTTAATTGGTATGCCCTTGTGAGATCAAGTGGCCTCCAACCACTCCTTGATCTCCCCTTTGCGGTTCACCTCCCTATTGGCCTTATCGACAATTGTTGGGCCATCAATGGGGAGTCACTGCTAAAGGAGTCGATGATGGTGATCATTTTGGCCATCGAGATACTTGGGCTAAGGGAAAAAAATAGGTCCATAAACCCTACATGTGTGATCCTAGTAGTTAGTGCATCTAAGGCCTTATGACACAGCTAGTGTTATGCACCCTCCACATTGCCATACTTCATGATGATGGTGGCCTTTTTCTAGCCCGTGGTGATCATTGTCACCTCACTTGAGGCAACCGTCGCTACAACAAAGGCAAAAAATGTTAGCATCATGCAAAGGCAAACTAACAAGTGTACACAAGCAACCACATAAGCCAAAACATACATGCATACGTGGCACAAATGGGGTGCAATATGGGGGCAGCACTACAAGCATCTCCTTAGTGTTAAGCTCATTGATAGCCCACTCCTCATCCAACCAATTGTGGATCCTACACCTTTCGTATGCCTTCGAGTATTAGGTAGGGTAGACCTCCAAATTGGACCCCACCTACTCAAGCATTGCTGCCCAAACATTTGAGCTAGAAGAGAACACCTCTAAGGTAATGTAAGTCAAGGCTATAGCATCTACCTCATCATGTAGGCCCTCCTCATCAACTCTAAACCTAGCGTTAGTCATGAGCTGTTAGCAATGTGACATGAGCTAGTAGCAAAAAAAAAATTGTGAAAGCCATAAATGCACTTACCCTCTAGCACAATAGATAGTTCTAGGTGGGTTTTGGAATAGGATGTGTACTTGTAGTATAATGAAAAGGGTGTTGCTCTTATTGTAGTAACAAAACCTCATCATGTGCCATATCCTAGATAGGTGTCGAGCAATCCTAGGACCTCTACCCAAACCACCTACTCCATCATCACATGTAGTAGGCTCATCTAACATGAACCTAAAGATGTCCTAGTTAGCCCTAGGTAGTAATGTCTCAGTGATGGTGTTGATAGCCTCTAGTACCAAGTGTGACCACATGATCACATTGAACTGCTACAGCAGGTACTCCATGAACTCATGGGCCCTTGGTTGAAACCACACTGCCTAAATACTCACCCCTATATCTGGTGTAGGTGTGTTGGGAACAAGCTCACTCATGCAACATAGGATGCCCACGAGCGCTACAATAATTAAGATAAGCTTCAGTAGCATCCTACAACTGCCAAGCAACAAACAAAGAATTAGTATACACATGTAGATGCAAATTTTGGTGACATTAAATTATTAAAATAAGTTAGCAACCTTAACATAATACGATGTGAACTAACAAAAATTTTTAATTTTCGTAACACACCTTGGGGGCCCTTGGGTATTGGATGTCAACCAACTTATTTGAAGCACTTGGTACTCACTGGGGTATAGCATGTTTTCATAGGTTTAGCATCATTACAGTTTGCAAGTTTATCATTGTTACATTTTGCAAGTTTAGCATTATGCATAGTTTGAAAAATTTTAGCAAATTTTTTCTAACTCTAAACCACCTTAGTGAAGAGCATAGTTCAAAATTTTCATAAAAAATTCTAACTCTGGGCTACCTCTATGGAGAGCATAGTCCAGTAAGGAGATGAAATTTTTTCTAACTCTATGGGCACCTTAACTACACTCTCCATAGAGTGTAGTCCTAAAAAACAAACTTTTGGGGTAGACACATTTCATTAAACACTTGGCATCAACTACACCTCCAAGATGTGGAGGGTGTAGTCCTAGCCATCATCACCACAATGCCATGTGCATCACATCCTACCATGACATCAAGGCTCATGCAGACCATGCCCTGCATCCACTATGCCATCATGTGCTACATTTGCACCTTGCTGCACCCTACCTCACTACTACCACCCAATTTTTATAAAAAAAAAAGGAAAAAAGGGGAAGAAGCATGCATTGGGAACTAGCCACAATCACAACCCCTGCCACACCTCAAAACAGCCATCTCCATTGCAACCAAAAACCACAAAAATAATAACAAAATAACAAACAACAAAAATGTGCAGTGCCCTCATCCTATTGCTATTGGAACCACTGTGGTGATGCCAAGCTACTGCAGCTGTGCCATAGTGCATCCCTCACATAAAGCCCTTGGCTCTACTGCCCTAACCCTAGCCCCCTTATGGCTATGCTACCAAACCTTGTGGTGCCTCCCCACTTTGCATGCATCCCCCTACCCTGTAGCCACTACCCTCAACCATCACCAAAGCCCAAGCCCTAACCACTACCTCGTCCCCTAACCACATTGCCAAAAAATAGAGATTTTTCCTCTAAAAGAAATATATATATATAGGCAATTTTCCCCTCAAAGTGTGTGCCCCTAACCTTGCAATGAGCTTTTACCCCCTCTTGTAGTTGCACTAGTTCAAAACCCTAGTAGAACCCCATGCGAAAAAAAAACATTTGCAATTAAAATCTTCCTTGCAACCATGCATGCCCTCCCCAGCCACGGTGACCCAAATGGTGCATAGTGGTGGTGGCCCCTACCATGGAAAGACATCATGGTAGGACATGCCAACATTCTACACCCCAAAGCCCAAACCCTCATCAAAGCAAATGTCAAAAATGACAAAAAAAATGGAAGATTGTAGTCGAGGTACCTGGTAGATGTCAATAGCCTCCTCTCCTCCATGTGTGCCTGTGGCAAGTAGCCCATTGCTCATTCCTCCTAGCTTATGTTTGCTAATCCTAGGTGCATGCATTCACTTTGGCACATCATCTTGCTCCAACTATGCTCTCCATTAGCAATGCACAATGGTAATGGCAAGACTACACTTTAAACTTTGTGTTTGAAAGCTTGAAAATGATAACTTACCCATGATGAAAATGCACTTGTATACCCTCCTGGGATCATTTAATGACCCACCAACCTAGGACTACATTCCACACTTAGCAAAAATTTTCAACTTTTAGGTAAGAGTGTAGTTGGATGAGAGCATAGTCACCTATAATTAGATAAAATTTTCAACTTTTCATCACCCAGTGAATGCTCAAACCAATTTCACTTTCCAAGCATAGGCAACCTTCCCTGGAATGGCACATTTGATGCACCTACGATTTGCTAAGACCTAAAATTGGCATGCACGGCCTATCAAGGCCTAAAACTAACACACACATGCTTACCCTTCTTTATAGTCCTTATCCATACTTAGGAAAATTTTCATTGCATTGCTTTTTTATTCATTTGTGCACATTAACTTGGTTAAGACATGTGCCACTTAACATTTTGCTAGTTTGTTTTGCAAGAATATGGCATGACCATGCTTGAGCAGCTTCTCTCACCTCTGGTCCTTACAAGGCCTCATGGTAATATCAAGTGATGCATTGACCCACATTGCCTAGACCTTGAGCCTACAACCTACATGGAATACATAACATCCATAGAGGCACCACTAGACTAGCCTAACCATCTAGTTAAGGCTCTTGATCTAGAGGCAGGGGACATCATAGAGGATCCCCTCATTGAGATCCCTATGATAGCACCTAATGGCAACAAAAACACTAAAATTTAGCTCCTAACTAGATCCCTAGAATGCCCAAGACATTGCTAAGGTGCTAAACGATAACATCAAGGTCTTTGCATGGTCATACAAGGACATGTTAAGCCTAGATCCTTGGCTTGTCTAGCACAATATCATTCTTAATCCTTGTATTAAATGAGTCAAACACAAAGCACACAAGGTTAGACCTAAGGTGGTGTTGGCCATCCGTTATGAAATCACTAAGCTTTACAAAGCTGGTTTCATCAGGGCTATTGATTATGTAGACTGGATCTCCAACATCGTAGTTGTGCCAAAGAAAAATGAAAGTCTACACATTTGCATAGACTTTCGAGACCTAAACAAGGCAACCATCAAAGATAATTCTCCATTACCTAGTGTTGATCAATTAATCAATACCACAGTTGGACATGCCTTGTTATTCTTCATGAATGGGTTCTTGGGCTACAACCAAATTAGGATCAACCTTGAGCACCAACTCAGCACAACCTTTATGATCCCTTAGGGTATTTTTTGTTATAACATGATGCATTTTGTACTCAAGAACATAGGAGAAATGTATCAATGTGCAATGACATATATATTTAGTGATTACATGCTAAGTTTGCTTAACAACTACATCAATGACATAACAGTTAAGTCCAAAGTGGTCCATAACCATGCAAATGATCTAGAACTAGTGCTTAAACATTGCCTAGAACATGATCTTAAGTTAAACCCCAAGAAGTGTGTTTTTGGCATTAAAATGGGCTGGATGCTCAGTTTTATAGTAACCAAAATAGGAATATGCATAGACCTCAACAAGGTTAAGGCCATAACCAACTTAGCACTGCTGGTCAACCTTAAGGAGCTACAAGGGTTGCAAGGTAAGTTGCAATTCATATGTAGGTTTATCACATAGTTAATCAATAAGTTACATCCAATGCAACATCTACTCAAGAAAGAAACCCACTTTGAGTGGATAGCTTAATGCCAACAAGAATTTTTACAACCTTAAGCAAGAGCTACCACAACTTCCTATGGTTCATCCTCTGTAAGGAGATAAACCTTTTTACATCTACCTTTCCACTTCTGACATGTCCATTNGAGATAAACCTTTTTACATCTACCTTTCCACTTCTGACATGTCCATCACTTCTCTACTTTGCCAAAAGCGAGATTATGGTACAGAGGTCTTGGTCTACTACTTGAGCCATGCCTTAGTAGCCCATGAAACAAAATAAAATAATGTGAAGAAGCATTGCCTTTTCTTAGTCTTCTCGCTCAAGAAGTGGAGGCATTAGCTTTTTCATAGTCAAGTCAATATCATCTACAAAAACAATGTACTCCAAGAAATCACAATGAACATCTACGAAAGTAGTCATATTTCACGATGAAAAGCAATAACAAAAAATTTTAACCTACACTATGTTGTACAAGCCTCAACAAAAGGTCAAGCTATAGCCACACAACTCATAGGTTCCCCAATAAATCATCAAGCAATCATAGGCCTAGAATTCTCAAATAAGCATGTTAGTAGCATTAGTCAAGTGCCTGGCAACTATGAGGCACTCCTACATTTCAATGATGCTTCAACCTCTCAAGGTCATAGTGTCGTTGCTATTATCACATTTCCCTCTAGAGAGATCTCATCCTTCACATATCATTTTGCATTCCCTTGCACTAACAAATGGTGGAGTACGAAGGTCTCCTCCAAGGTATCCTTGTAGCATGTGACCTAGGGATCCAACACCTAGCAATCTGAGATGAATCATAATTAGTTGTCAACCATGTGATAGAGGTTTACACATACAAGCCCCAAAATTTATAGCCTTACTATGACTTGGCAAAGCACTTACTTAAACACTTTGCAATAGCAGATGTCCAACACATTCCTTGGAATAAAAATTCCATAGCTGATGCACTAGCAACATTAGCCCTAAGCATCACACTTAACATGTTCCATGCATTACCCACCTTGATGGTGGATTGCACTATGCCTACCACACAAATCACTAACATTTCATCCATAGCCACAATAAGCACAACCCACGTAGGATAATGGTACGATGACATCAAGGCATATCTTCTACAGGGTAAGCCTCTACAACATTTAACTATTGCTCAAAAAGGATGTGGTACACCAATGATCGCAGCAATACATCATTGTAGTTGATAACACGTTATGTCGTAGATCCTACGATGGCATACTGCTAACCTACATAAGCAACAATGAAGCACAAATGATCATTGGACTAGTCAATGAGGGGCTATGCAGAGGTCACATAGCACCTAGGGCAATGGTAATGAAAATTAGATGGATAGGCTATTATTGGCCTTACATGGAGCACAATTGCATCTCAAAGGTAAAAACATGCGACATATGTCAATGACATGACAACTTAATGCATGTGCCACCAGCTAAACTACACATAATGTAGATCACATGGTTGTTTCAACATTGGAGCTTGGACATCATCAGACTCATAATGCCTAAGTCCTCCATAGGGCACAACTTCATAATAATCACAACAAAGTATTTTACCAAGTGGGTTGAGGTTATTTCCCTTAGGAAGACAACATCGCAGTAGGTTTGCAAATTCATGCTTGATAACATAGTGACCTATTTAGACTTACCCATGATCATAGTAACAAACAACAGGCCAAAATTTAGTAGCACTGAAACTAAAGCCTTTTTTGAGCACTTTGGTATCAAACATTCCTTCTTGTCGCTATACTATCCCCAGGAAAATGGCCATGCAAAGGCCACTAACAAATTCATCGTTAACCTTCTAAAGAAAATGCTAAACAACAGCAAACAATGGTGGCATGAGCAACTAATCTACACACTCTAGGCCTACTGCACAACATGTTGAATAGTGACAAGTATGATGCCTTATAGCCTTATTTATGGATTTGAAGTAATTTCATTGCTCAAATTACAAGTTTCATTGCTTCGGGTGATCCTCTCGAACTTCATCGATGAAGCTTAGAACAATGAGTTGAAAACCATATACCTTAACTCAATAGAGAAGGAGCACATGTAGATGCTTGATCACACTGAATGGTACCAGGAAAAGCAAAGGCAAAAGCACCATCACAACCAGCACCAACACTTGATCAAGAAAGGGGACCTAGTCCTCAAGGCCATTCATGAACCCATGGATAAAATCTCAATCAATTAGGAAGGGCCTTTATTGGTCACTAAGGCCTAGGACAATGGAGCATTCAAGCTTGCTAATCAAGATGGAAATGAGTTTGCAAATTCAGTGAACTATTCATACTTGAAGCCATACTATTTCTAGCATGCAGTGTTGCACATCAATCCAACAAGGTAATTAGCTCATCTATCATGATGGTAAACTAGCATAGCATTCGTTAAACTAACACCCATACCATTCATCCACTACAATGTTAAACTAGCATAGCTCATCTCCTGATGTTAAATTGGCAAAGCATGCATCTACCAAATTGTTAAACTAGCAAAGCATGCATCCACCATGATGTAAAACTAACACACATAGTACACACTACCCATCCACCATGATGCTAAACTAGCACAGCTCATCCTTGGGTCATGGCATTAAACTGGCACAACAACATTCATCTACCATGATGCTAAACTAGCACAACAACATTTTTTTTCATAACACTAAACTGGCATAGATCATCCTTGGGTCATGATGTTAAACTGGCACAACAACATTCATCTACTATGACGCTAAACTTGCATAGTATTTGTCCACCATGACATGAAACTAACACACGACAATCCACTAGAACTATAAACTAGCATACCATGGTCTACCAAGGCCCTAAACTAGGTTTTTAGTTAGCCATGCATGGTTTTACAAGCAAGCAAGTGAGAATAATTCTAACTCCCCCATTCTACCCCCTCCCCCCTCCCCTCCCCACTACACCACATAGACAAGGATCTTGCAGTCTCAAAATAGAGCTCGTATTGTTGCTTTAGCCTTGGAAGCACTTGCAGCATCATGGCCCACTAGGCATTTTTCTAGTTTTTCTGAGCTCTTTCCATCAACTTGGCCTTTGGAGCACTTGTAGCATTATGGCCCCCTACAATTTTGTTGAGTTTTTTGAGCTCTTACCACTAGTTTATCCTTTGGAACATTTGTAGCATCATCATCCCCAAGAATTTTTCTAGCTTTTTGAACACCTGCAACTAGTATATCCTTTGGAGCACTTGCAGCATCATTGCCCCTAGCATTTTATTTGCATTTCATGTTTTGTATGTTTTTCTTGTCTTCTCGAACTTGTGTTTGTAGGATGAAGCCCTAGGTCATTACGCAAAGGTGCATCTCATCATAATGATAAGTCACCACATTGCTCTGATGTGCATGATTAAACTAGCTATGCCACTCAAGAGTGAACATCCCTATTACCCTGCTATAGCCTACCTACATCAATTCCTATACCCTGATACTCTTGCATTCCCCTACATAGTCAACATGAAAAATCCCTCTAATGCACACGTACTATGAACACATGGTATCCTCTACAAGTCAAACCATAGAACCCAAGGCAAACATTACATAAGTTGTCCTATGGGATTGCAAACCACTTTGATGCACATGTACTATGAACACATGACATCCTCTGTAATTCAAACCATAGAACCTAAGGTAGACATAACATAAGTTGTCTCATGGAAAGCCTCTATTGGCTGGTTAAAGTCTAGGTGGATGTAACATAAGTCATCCTGGGGAGGAAACACCCATCCTATAGACGTGACATGGTTTTGCAAGCATTAAAGGAAAGCCCATTTGATGGCACATAGACCATTGTTGGAAAGCACCCCAAAGCTAGCATTTAGCAATATGTAGAACCCAAAGCAGGTTTGTCTAGCAACAAAAAGTAAAAAAAAAAAAAAAGCAAAAAGTGCAAAAGGAAAAAAGAAAAAGAAAAAGAAAAAAGAAAAAAAAAAGAAAAAAAAAAGGAAAAATAATGTCCCCAAGAAAATCAACAGTGCTACAATTTTGCAACCAATCAGGCCCTGAATCCACACTAACTCTCTCATGAGCACTCTAGTGAGAGGTTAACGTTTTTAGGGGCAAGCCACTCTAGTGTCATGGTCATTGCCAATCATACTATTTTTGCATCTTGATGCCATGTTTGCATTTTATCTCCCCTTTATCCCCCACATATTACCTACATCTTTTACTCCCAGCATACCACCATCCACAACACTCTTGAGCATGGTGCAACGACATCCAATCAAGTACTGACGAGCGATGTTAATGCCAAGCCTACTGTGGTGTTTTGCAATTGTTTGTCAATGTCTCTTAGAACATTCCTCCAAATGCCAACAAAGAGGTGCCAATGAAACACCACCAGATTTTGGCTATAGTGTCTCGACTGCAAATTTGTCTAAGTGTTAGCATCAAGCAAATTTTTCTAAGTGTTGGGACTATGCTCTCCACTGTCCAAGAGTGTAGCAAGCCCAGTGGAGAGCATAGTCAGCTCAAAAAATAGATTTTTTGCAATTTGGTCTAAGTGTCCTTACAAAGCAAGAAGTTGAAAATTTTTTGAAGTGTTAGAACTATGCTCTCCACTACTCCAAAGCATAGTCAACTCAGTAGAAAGCATAGTCAACACAAAGGTGAATTTGCAAAATTTTCTAAGTGTCAAGCCAACTACTATAGAATCTTCTATGTGCTAAGACTACACTCTTCATTGCCCCGAAGTGTAGTCAAGCATAGCTAGCATGAAAGCCTAGTTTTTGTAGATTTTTTTAAGTGTTAAGACTATGTTGTCCACCATCCTAGAGCGTAGTCAAGTGCAGTAAACTAAAAGCTAGTTTTTGCAAGTTTTGGGACTATGCTCGACCCTAGTCAAGAGCATAGTCAGCCTCTCATGGAAAGCATAGTCAGCACATAGCCATTGTCTACAAAATTTTTCTAAGTTTTTTGACTATGCTATCCCCTAGTCTAGAGTTTAGTCAAGGGTAGTCAGCCAAACCAGCCTCCAAAGACCTCCACAACATAGCACCAGCATTCAGCTCAACTCCAATTGACCTCTAGCAAGCGTAGTTAGTAAAATGCATCTTTGTTGTACCCCCTTTTTGTCCCCAAATTGTAACTACACTTGACCCCACTCAAGATAGTGGACAACGTAGTCCTAGAGCATAGTCTCCAAAGTTACATTTTTTAGGTACATTGTGATCTTTTTAGCACATTCACATGTAGTTGGCAACATAGTCATAGTCTCACAGTCTTACAAAGTCCATCAGATTAGAGCAGAGCATAACACTGCTAGCCTTAGTGAAGAGCATAGTTGGGTGTAGCATAGCCCCAACAGTCCCACTACCACGTGGCAGCCAATCTACATTTCATGCTAATCCTAGGCCTATAAATGCCCTAGCCCTTGACATTTTAGGGGTTGAAAAATTTGAAGCACATTTGGCATTTTGGCAAGTTGATGCATTGGCAAATTTTAGGTTAGCATTTCACAAAGTTGCACACCATTGTAGCTCACTACAAGATACTACAGCCCACTACACACCACAAGGGCCAACCTAGCAATCACAACCACTATGGAAAAACATCAGTCTTCATGGCTAGACACCCTTGAGACTATGACTATGCTATCCACTATGCCTATTATACACCACGTACCTTCTCACCCCTTCTAGAGTTAACTATGCTCAACCCTAGTTGGGGTGCTGTTTTGCTCTCTCTAACCCTCTTCTTGTGCATTTTCAATATTTTTAATTGCATTTTTGGCATTTCATTTGCATTTTCTATTATTTTCTTGCATACCCACATGTTAAAACCTTTGTTTTTCAAAAAAAACCTTGACTACACTCACCCCCATTAACACCATTAACATCGTGAACATTGCTCGATACTTGGCATCATTTGGCATTTTTATTTTGTAAGTCCCTATTTGATCAACAAGATCATTTAGGACATCCTATATTTGCCTTTAGTAGGCCCTCATGTGGATGCCAAGTGAAGCTATGCACCCGCAAACTCCTCGATGTTCTAACCATTGACATTTTCAATCACTATAATGGTCACCATAACTTTCATAGTAGGGGAGTAATTCCTCACCACTGTTGAATTTATCATCATAGAGGAGATGCCTAACTTTAACATGATAATGGGTAGGCCTTGGCTAGCCTAGTTACAAGCCATCTCCTCCCCAATCTATTAGGAGATCCACCTTCCATACCAAGGTGGTGAAGTTATCATCCATGGTGATAATGCTACCACTTTGGCCATCAATAATGTAGATATGGAGCAAGGGTTAGAGGTTGAATTTCCTGATGACACTTATGGTAGACAACAAAACGCATGAGGCTAATGCGCCCAAAGATGCAATGGAAGCTAATGACCTCCTAGAGGATGCCCTTTGGGTAGAGCTTCCCTTTAACACATCAAGTGAGGGTTAAGGAGAATACTAGATAGTGAAATCCAAACCCTACACACCCCTTAACCCACACTGGGTTAGGAACTATCATCATCCGTATCTGAGTCCACAACTTCTTTAATAATAGCAACTTTTCCCTTACCCTTGTTACGTACATTTTCTACTTCTCTCTTTTTCCTTTTGTCATGATCACTACCTCACTCCCTAGACTCCTCTACTACTTTGAGCACAGTTTGAAACCTAATATCTAGGGAATCCCACATTTGGTCTACCATTGCCGATACTTCTGATGCTAACTTTTGAATAGGCAAGGTTTTCCTATTCACCATCTCTTCGAGTGGTGACTCTTCCTCATCCTCACAAAATCTTACTCCCTTATTTCAAAGGGAAGGATCTCAATTGTATTCTTCCACATACTCTCTTTTTCGTAGCTCACCTTCTTCCTTGGCTACTTGCTCCAGTAGCCTATAAATTTGATGGGACCTAAGCTCAGATAACCTCCCTTGGGCATAAGTCCCAAGGGTTCTTCTCGTTCCCTGCCTAAGCCCATCTACGAGATGGTGTAGTTAATCCTACTGCGAATAACCATGGCTAGGACAACAATGTAAAAGTACATAATAATGGCCCATGGCAGCATCCAAGGGTTCATGACCTCCTTGTTTCCATCCTTGGATTTGCTTTCGCAAGTTAGACAATCGGGAGTATGTTTGGTACTCATCATTAAACAATTCTAACATTGTACTCCACCTACGAATGGATTCCAATTGTAAGGACTGGTGCCAGCTTTTATTAGTATCCATGGGAACAACTTAAGTTTTTGCCACTCGTTTTCTATGTTTTGCAAGGAACACGCATCATGAAATGGTTATAAGTGATTTTGAAGATCAGCGTTATATCCCCCTTCAAATCATGGGATTTTATTCATGTCTAACCTCTTGATCCTACTATCTTTTTTGTGCCTTGTTGGAACTCTCACAGCCTCAGTAATATCTAGCATGCTTCATGTGGTGAGTAGGGGTTCATCTTGATCATCTCTTTCCTAGCATCTATGGTGCCTATGCGGTTCCCTACTCTCCCTTCTTCTATGAAAAGATTCCATATAGTGCCCTCATCCTTTGTCTTGGTTGTCTCATCTATGACTTTCATTTTTTTGCCCTTATCCTCATGATCTATTTCTCTATGGCTACATCCAGACACAGAAGGAGAGGATGAAGGAGATGATAAAGGTGAAGAAGAAGGAGAACCTCCCCTATGATGATGTCTACTACCTTCTCTTTGGTGGTCTCTACCTCAATCGCGATTGCAATATGAATGTCCACCTTTTTCATGGGTTTTTGTTCCTTTTTCGGACACTTTGTGTCCATTGGTATCAGCACCTGGGTTGTGAATAGTAGAATGAAGGTTATGATGCACAACTCCTTGGCCAAAGTCAATGGGAAGAACATCGTTATGTGGGTGACTACCTGAGGTAGGTTCATCACCCTCAGTTTCACTTAAAACATGTAGTGCATCCTTAGACCATTTTTCCTTCAAGGACTTATGATGTCTCTCTTGTTGCAAATCCCTTTGATGTTGCGCTTCTGTGGGACGATAGTCTCTCAAATTGTAATCCTACGCAATGTACTCTGCGTGTAAGTGTTGCATGCCTATTCGTGTGAGAGCACGAAGAAGCATACTTAGGACTGAATGTTTGGGAGGTAACACTATGTTACTTTCCAAGTCACACCAATGTAGCTATTCATCTTGGTGAAGAATAAAGATGAATTCAGGTACATATTCATCGGGATGAACATATACCACATAAAACTATTGAGAAACTGGAGGATCAACATCATGTGTAACTTACCGTCGATTACTTCTTGTGTTAGTCCTTGGTGGTGAAGTGCTTTTGTGTGAAGAAGAAGACATCTTGTCTTGTTCAGTGTGCAATGTACTATTACCTTTTTCTTAACCAATGGTTTGTTCTAATGATGTAAATGATTTCTGAAGTTCTACTTAGCGCACAAACAACTAAGTCCCCGACAACAGCACCAATGATGAGCGACGAGCTACCCCTATGTTCACCCATATGAATACGAGCATTTCATGCACGATCCAGTCGAATTCCAAGGACTAAGTGCCTATGTGCCCTTGTGGAAAAATAATAGGTTGATTAATCATTGTCTTCCCAAATTTACTTGTATGTCACGGTTGTATGGTTAAGTAAGCTTGAGGCATATGATTTTTATGGCTTTTATGTATTTTATATCCTGCACTACTAAGGATGGGGGAGAGAAATAACTAAGTAACTAATCTAATTTAACTATTCATTAGCTAAGTTCTAAGTACTCCTAACACCAGTATCTATTTCTACTTGCTGTACACATCCTGAACTAGTGCAACGCTACTGGGATTACCAAACACTAATCGTTACCAGGTTACCAAGCGCTACACGCATGCTTGAAGGGGTTGTACTGAGTGTATTTGACTAAGAGAGTTGTAAAGTGAGAGAAATCATTAATTAACTAGGAAAGCTTTAAATAATAATTAACACTAAGTAATCTATTCTGTATGCTACAAGGTTTATCATAAAGTTCGTCTTTATTGCCGTACACAAAATGTGCTCAGGTACACAATGCTCGAATAAAGATCTATTCACTCTATGACTCCTACTGTGGGCACGCAGAAATAATTCTAACTCTAGAGGGAAAAATGGCAAGAGTTTGGCTAAGGGACTAACTTCTAACTGTGGAAACCAAGGGCACCACCTCTTATTTATAGGCAAGGAGACAGGCCACAATATTGGGTATCCAATATCGCATGGTTGATTTGATATCGCATACGCAATATCACGGTTCATCAGTGTGAAAGAAATAAATTGTAAAATTAAAAATGTGAAAAAAAAATAGAAAAACTGAGGAGCCATATGAATGATTAGCACAAATGGCCATCTCCCCCATGATTTAGTTATAAGGAGGAGATCTGAGAAATTGAGCATGGTTGCCCATCTATTGAGGTATTTGTTGCATTGGCTTGCTTGGACTCATGGAAAAGCTTCACTTGTTGGATGTTGACCAACTACTTTTTATTTGGGATTTTAGGTTTGTATATGGTCATGGCCTTAGAAGAAAAGGCTTCATCAGATATATAAGGTTCCTCCCACAATGTTTGGAACATTTTTTTTTGGGGTACATGTGTGGGGTTCTAGTAGAGAACATTATCTTCCAGTTGAAATTTTACTTTTTGAACTTTTAGGTCATGTCATTACTTGTTGAATGCCTTGTGAACTTTATTCAAAGATAGGGCCACTAATCAATTTTCATATAGCACATTTAGGTTGATCAATCTTTCTTTTTGTGCTAGGCTTAGGTCAAGATTCAATTCATGGGTTGTTGATAGTGTACGAAGCTCAGATCGAATTGGAAGTGTTGAAAGTTTTTCGTATACTAGCTCGTAGGGAGAGTAGCCAATAGGGAGTTTCCATGTTGAGTAGTAGGCCTAGAGGGCATTTTTGAGTTTTGTGCTCTAGTTTATCCTATATTTGCTTATGGTCCTTGTTAGGATCTTTGTGATCTCCCTGTTAGTTGCCTTTGCTTGACCATTGGCTTGGGGATGATAGGGTGTTGTTAATTTATGTTCAACCCCCAAGAATTGTATAAGTTTTTCAAAAGTGGCACTTGTAAAATGAGTTCCATTGTCAAAAATTAGTGCATGTAGTAACCCAAACCTATCTATAACATTTTTTTGTACAAATCTAGTAGTAGTGTACAATCGGTGATGGCTGCTGCTTATGCCCATTTTGTGTAGTAGTCGACTGCTACGATGATATACACCTTTTCATTGGACATGGGTGTGATGGGATCCATGAAGTCAATGCTCCATATGTCAACAGGCTCTAGTGGTTGAATCCACTATTGAGGACCCTCCATTTGTGCAGTCATCTCGTAATCTCTTTGACAATGTTCACAAGATCAGATAAACCGGTGGATGTCCCTTAAGATTCTAGGCCAATAGTATCCTACCATCAGGATTTTTATGGCCATGAACCTTCTAGCATAGTGGCCTCTAGAAGTGCCTTCATGGGAATCCTGGAGAATGTGTAGTTGATCTATATCAAGGACATACCAACAAACTAGGCCATTGGCACATATCTTGTAAAGGTATCCATTGATTTCCATGAAATATTTTGCTCGGTGAAGAAACTATTGTTTCTTCCTAAAGTCCAAACCTTATGGCATCTCCTGAGTGAGAAGGTAAGTGAGGGTGCCATTGTACCATTTTGATTTAGTGGGCACTTGGTCATTTATTACTCTTGTAAAGAGGACTTCATCTGGAAATTGATCAAAAAGTAGACTTTTCTCCTCTTTGTTATCCCATCTTAATTGAGAGAGGTGGTCAATGACCACTTTCTCAGTCCCTTTCCAATCTACCATTGTGAGATTGAATTCTTGCAGGATCATGAGCCACCATATGATATGGGGATTCATTGTTGGCTTGTTCATCAAGAAGTAGATGGCACTATGATCTATCTGCACAAATACTTTGTAGCCAAGCACATAGTACCTAAACATTTTAAGAGCATACACCACTACCATTAGTTCTTTCTTAGTTGTGGTGTAATTTAAGTATGCATCCACAATGCTTTGGCTTGCGTAGTGGATTTAATATGGACATTTCTTATTGTCCAACCATGTAAGCACTACTGCCAAGGCATAATTAGATGCATATGTCATTATATGAAATGGTCTAAACCAGTTTGGTGCTTAGAGAATTGAAGTTTCTATGAGCTTCTCCTTTAAGTATTGGAATGTGTGTTTACACTCCTTGGTCTAGATGAACGAAGCATATTTCTGTATAAGCTCAACCAACAACTTTGGAATCCTAGAGATATTCTCTATCAATCATTGGTAGTAGCTAGTATGTCCAAGGAATGAGCAGCCGTCTTTGACTATCTCTAGTTTGTATGTGATTCCTTGGATGACCCTTATCTTTTTAGGGTGTATCTCAATCCCTTCTTATGAAATTCAATGCCCTAGTACTATGCTCTCTTGGACCATTAGATGGTTTTTCTGCTAATTAAGCCTAAGGTTTGTTTCAACACATCTTTTCAGTACTTGCTCAAGGTGATCCAGGGCTTGCTCAAATGTAGCCCCATAGGTAGAGAAGTCATCCATAAAGACTTCTACCTGACTACCAATTTGCAATTGAAAAATATTAAGGACCATGCATTGAAATGTTGCAAGGGCATTAGATAGATCGAATAGCATTTTACAATATGAAAAAGTTCCCTAGGAACTCATGAATGTTGTCTTGCCTTAATCTTTTGGCATAATTTGGATTTGGTTATACCACTATAACCATCAAAGAAGCTATAATAGTAATGCCTAGAAATGATGTCCAACACTTGGTTCACAAATGGCAATGGAAAATGATCTTTAAATGTCATCATATTCAACAACCTAAAGTAGATGCAGATTCATGACTTACCACCTTTCTTTGGCACAATTACGAGTGGGCCAACCCACTCACTATCTTTAATGGGGTAGATGAACCCTACCTTGAGGAGTTTTTCTATTTCCTGTTTGTTGATCTACTTTAACTTGGGGTTCAGCCATCTTTATGATTATCTTCTTGGCTTCATGGTCAGGTAAGTGTAAATATGATGTTGGCATATCTATGGATTAATTCTAGTTAGCTCAAGGTATGACCAAGTAATTGCTATTGACCATTTGTTGACTACCGACAACAACTTGTCTTTTTGTTCAAGAGCAAGATTTGCATTGATTAATACCAACTTGCCATTGTCTAAAAATGCATATTTCATGCTGGCTAGTAGATTTTTTAACTTTAGGGGATCTTTCTTAAAATTATTAGGAATTACCAACTCTCCTTAATAGGTATCATTGTCTTCATCTTCAGAGAATTGGTGATGAACTTGCTTAAGTTCATTCATGCCTTCAACATAGGCGCATGTTAGACTCTTAGTTGGTTTTATGCATAATGTGCTACTATCAGACTTAGTTGTCAGCCACTAGGTGCTCTCCTATTTTTTGGATATCTATTTCTTATGCACACTGATTGCATGTTTTAATGAATGTACTTTTAATGAACTAGATTTTTTGCATGCAATTGCACCCATTATTGCTGTACATGATGCATGGAACATGCTTCTTCTGTAGTCATCTAAATTCATTTTCCTTGGAGATTTCTAAGGAGAGGTTCCTATTAGCCATTCGTGCATAAATAGTGCTTAACCATGCCCATCCCATAATGATGGGGAAGTCACCTTTGTAGTTCTCTACGTTGATCACCAAAAAACTAGCAGAATAGGACCATCCACAAACTGTGGTCACAATGTGCTCCACTAATCCCAAAGGGATAGTGATTGATTGGTCTACCAATTCCAAATAGATATTACTCTTATTAAGAGGTGGTAGGTTCCAAGCCTTATACCTCTCATAAGATATGAGATTGACACTAGAACCAGAATCAAGAAGAGCCTTGCATGGCTCATGTCCAATGATCTACAAGTAAATTAGAGGAGTTCTTGGATTAGATCTTTTCTTGGAAATGTTGCCAACTTTAATCCAATTAGAAACAACATGGATTAGCATCATGGTGCAAATCTAAGGTGACGTTTGATTTGAAGAGTGCTCAAATGTGTTTGATGTAGAGGATGAGGGTGTTAGAGATACAAGACGACCAACCGCATTAGGTTATGAGGGTTTGGGAGGACTGTTGGGTCAGAAAAATGGTTGTTTCTTGAATTAATTATCCAAATGACTCAACTAGAAGGCTAGTTGTAAATTTATAGCCTTTGTACCATTTCTTTGCTATAGTTGTGAAGAAATTTTTCCTTGCATGGATGGAGTAGGAGGTAATTGGGTTGAGGGTGGAGGGATGTGTACAAATGGATGAAGAGGATGGCATAGACATGGGTGCTCCCATTGAGTAGATGGTAAATGCATTCAATGGTACTTTGGAGGGTAATAGTGATGTTGGAATGATGCATGGCTTGTAGAGCTTCAAGGAGAAATAGGTTGTTGAACATAGTACCCATATGGATTTGGTTGCTTGTAAGGGTACTACTAGCTTGGTGGTGGCATTCCCCATAACTATGGTTGCTGTCATTGTTGATATTATTCATATGGTTATGGTGAAGCCCCACTTAGATAGTAAGCTTGTTGTTACTGGTGGAATTGCCTTAGATTTCCTTGAGGATAAGGCAATTTTCTAGGTGCTTGCCTACATGCTAGTTGAGGATTTAGTGCGTACACCCCAGACTTTTGTAAGTATGACACCACAAGGAAACATCCCTTAGGATGTTCATATTGACAACTGTAACATCCAGCATCATCATTAGAGTCTATAGCATCATCATTAGAATATATCTCCACAACTTCTTCTACTACAACATATTTTCTCTTACCTCTCTAGTAGGCACGCTCAACTTCTTTCTACCTCTTACAGTCATGATCACTTTTTTGCTCTTTGGATGCTTCATCAATCTTCATAGTAGTTTGAAATTTTTCAACCAAAGAGTCCCATAATTTATCAACCTTTGCCAAAAATATCTAAAATAGATTTTTGGATAGGCAAGGTTTTTCTATTCACCACTTCATCGAGTGGTGACTCCTCCTTGTCATAGAATTGAACCTCACTTTTCTTGATGGAAGGATACCTATCATATTCCTCTGCACTTTTCCTTTTTCACAACTCACCTTCTTCTTTTATTACCTACTCTATCAACCTTTGTATCTAATGAGCTCTTAGTTCAAATAGTCTCCCTTAAGCATAAATCCCAAGAGTTCTTCTAGTTTTTGCTCTGAGCCTATCTATGATGTGATGGAGTTGTTCCCTTTAAGAATAATCATGGCTAGGGCATCAATGTAAGAGAGAATAATATCTACCCCTTTGTTACCAATGATGTCCTTTGTTACCCCTTTGATTATTATGGGCATGGCGGTCAATATTGTTGTCCCGTTAAACACCTCCATCATGGTTATTCTTTCTATGGCATCTTTTAGAACTAGAAGAAGAGGAAGAAGATGATGCAAATGAAGAGGACAAAGAGGGAGGAGAACTACCACCACCATGGTGTCTGCTAACTCCCTTTCGATTGTTATAGCCATGTTCATCAGATTTCTTATTATCTTGATGCTTGTCAAAGCTCCTGCCTTGATTGCCATCTTTTCTTTAACCTAGAATGTTGATAGTAGAATGTAGATTCAGGTTCACATCCCCATCATTAGTAACCAAGGGTGGAGAATTATCATGTTGAGAGCCCTTAAAGGGAGGGTCCTCATTATCATCTAGGTTTAGCAAGAACAAGGGATTGGTGAAGTGTTTCTCCTTCATAACCTCATGATGCTTCTCATGATGTTAATCTCTCTTACATTGTGTGTTAGTAGGATAGTAGTCTCAGTAGTCATAGTCATGCACAATGTATTCCTCTTGAAGATATTGGATTCATTACTTCTTAAGAGTTCAAAGTAGCATCATGGACATAGATCAATTGGTAGGCATTATAATGTTGTAGTCGATATCACACCATCACAGTTGCTCATCTTAGTGCAAGATGAAGGTGAAATCAGACATATGCTTATCTAGATGAGTATATACCACCTTGCACTTTTGTGGGATTGGTGGTTTGACATCTTCATGTCTGTGAGAAGAAGAAGACATTTTGCAAACAAATAAAATATTAGTTTGCTTTTGTAATTATATGTTATGTGAGAGTGATGTTGACCTTAGGTTCATCCAAAAATATTAATAATGTTCACTAATCCTAGATAGTGCATGTTTCAACAAACAGAGTCCTCAGCAATAGTGCCAATGATGAGCAATCGAGGTACCCCTACGTCCAACCATACGAATCATGAAGCATTCACACATGATCTGGTCAAATTTTGTGGACTTTATAGTTTTTGATGCACTAGTCTTCTAGGAAGTAAACCTTGCCCTAAAGGTCATTCATTGTCTCCCAATTACACTTGTGATGTACAAAGATATGGTTAAGTGTAATCGAGGCATATGATTTTTATTATTTTATTTTTTTTGTTCTTTGGTCCTTAGACAAGAGAGATGAAATAATTTAACAACTAATCTAATTTAACTACTTAACTTGTCCCTAACTAATCCTAACATAAGCATTTGGTTCCACTTTCTGTTCATATCCTGAATCCATGTATCCACTGCTAGGTTACCATGCACTACACTACTGGGCACACCAAGCAATAATGCTATTGGCATTACCAAGCGAATATGTATTTATGCTTAAAGTGGTCATACTTATGTATTTAATCTATCTAGCTTAATTAATTAACTAATCGCTTAAGGTCTAATTTACCTTAATTTAATTTAATTAATGGCATAATTAATTAAGATAATAAATGAATCATTAATCTATTCTAAGGGCTACAAGGTTTGATCAAAATGTTCATCGTTTTTGCCATACACACTGGTGTGGCTTAGGTATAACAGTGCTTGAATAAAGATCTGTATATTTTTTGACTCCTATTGCGGGTACTTAGAGAAATATTCTAACTTTTAAATGGACAAACTGTAAGAGGTTTGCTACTACTATGACTTCTATCATGCATAAACATGGCTAGGAGCTTGTATTTATAGTTTTTGCTACAAGATTGTGTAAATGGGGCCTTGTAGACATAGCAAACAATATGTTGATGTAGCCTCGTTGATGGGGCAACACCACATAAATGGGGTCCCATCGATCGGGGCCCGTCGATGAGGCTGCATTAACAAGGACCTATTGACATGACACTTTGATGCTCATCACAAACTTAGCTAAATTTCTTTTATGATAGCCAATTATAGTTTCATGCACAACCTAACCATTTCAACATTTACAATAGAAAACACATACTCATGTTTAGTTTGTTTCATAACCACTGAGTCTATTTGGAGGTATTTGGGGCTTGGTGTTGCTAGAAACTAGTAAGCACCTAAACCCTATTTTAAGAACACGTTCATTGCCCTAAATGGTCACCAACAGTACTTTTGATGCTAGAAGAAGGACAATTTATCACCTAATTTTATAAGCCTAATAGTCCTAGCATGCTAATAGTTCTTTTGGTGCTAGAAGGAGGGCTAAAAATTGGTTTCCTAAGTTCATTACATTTAAAGAGATCAATAATCCTAATACACAAATAGTTTTTTGTTGCTAGGAGGGCTTGAAAGTAATTAGGTACTATTTTGAGTTCATAATCAAACAAACTGATAGTTTGGAAGATTTCAAAGGTTCCAAAGAAATTCTTGATTATAAGATTACTTAATCATTGGAAGAAGAATAGAAAAAGATTTGTGAGGTTGTAACAAGTAGTGGAGTAAAAACTAGAAGGATAAAGAGATCACCTCTTCTATCTAGTTAATTAGTCTATAAAAGAAGGACAGAGAAGTATAAGAGTTCAATGATCAAAAGGAATTCAAATAGGATGGCAAATCCTTGGCAAAGAGTTATACCATTAGGATTTCAAAAGTACAATGATATTTCTAAGGTAGTTTACAAATATTTTCTTGATCCTTTTATTCTTGGAAAAGCTTACTTAGTTGAAGAATACATTCACTTATTTAAGTTAGCTTTAGCTCATGCAAATATTTAACATCGAGATCAAGCTTGTAGATTGTTTGTAGAAAATTTAAAAGATATGGATCAATTTTTGTATTCAAACTTGCCAAAAAATAGTATCATAAGTTTGGATGATATGAAGAGTCTTTTCTTGGCCCAATTTGGCAATCAATTGGATCAACAACAATTGTACTATGGGCTAGTACAAGCTAAGCAAGGAGTTAAAGAGTAAATTAGAGATTTCAATATTAAATTTCAAAGAATTTGTGGGATCTTTCAAAGACAACATAGACCATCAAACGAAATGCTTAGAGATACTTATCTTAAGGTTGTGAATCCCAATATTTCAATTTGGTTAAGGAGAACTCCAAACTTGCTAACACTAAATGACTACTTTAGTGAAGTTATACAATTATAAAAACAATTGAACTTGAATCATGAAGAGATTATCATAACTCAAAAAAGAGAAGAGAAGATGATGATTCCTCTACAAGATTTTGCTCAACTTAAAGCATTGTTGGGGCCATCTCATATTAAAATAGAGCAAGAATTAGAAAGAAAAGAATCTAAAAATGGATAGTTAATGAAATACTTTTCCAAAAAAGTAGTGAACTTAGAAAAAGCTTTAGCAATAGTTAAAATTAAGGAAAAAAAGAAAAATAGAAAGTATAAGCATTAAGATACTAAGTTAGTAGACGATGAAGATGAAAATGATCTTGCTATGTCTAACTTCCTTGATATTGAATTAGATAATGAGCTATCTAGTGTTCATTATGTAAGCAAATCTTTGAAGAATGGATCTAGTGATACCTCTTCCCTATCAAGTTTTGAAGAGGATATATCGTCAGATGAAGAGTCTAATAACAATGAAGAAAATGGATATAATATTCAATCAAAAGAAAGGTTAACTACATCCAAGACTCCAAACACTATTTCTAATCCATCTACTATGAGAAATATTTGTGAACCAAGTAGAAAAGACAAAAATAAAAGTAAAGAAGATCAAGTAGAGCAAACTATATAAAATCAGTCTTTTAATAAATGGATGAAGAAACCAGACTTTTATGGAGATGGAGAATATGATCTAGTTGAGGATCTCAAACATGTTAAGGCCAATATTAGCATATATCAATTGTTATAGATTGGAAATCAACAAAGAAAGAGTTCATTAAAGATAAAAGAAGAGTTGGAGAATCAAAATTAAGCTATGTATCTACCATTGATAAGATAGCAAAAACTAGCTATAGTTGTAGTCCTACCAAGGAAGCTCCTTCTTTTCTATTGACAATGAAGTTAAAAGACAAGTATCTTCCCAATTTTCTAGTTGATTTTGGAGCTACATCTACTATTATGCCATTTTCTATGTGCAAAAAACTTTGTTTGACTCCTAAATAATCCAAAAAAAAGATTGTCCAAGTGGACAAAGTTAGAGTGAAAATTATGGGTTAGCTACCCAATGTTCTATTAAAAATCGCTTTAGAACCTCATGTAAATAATAGAGTAACTATTCAAGTAGCAAAGATACCTGATTCACATAATATTTTGTTGAGTAGAAGTTGGAGTAAGAATTTCTCTGGTTACATATCAACAGATTACTCCCATATAAGGCTACCTTGGAAAGGGAAGCCAAATCAAATATACACATATAGTGAACCTTTGATGAATAAAAACATTACTTTGAATGGAAAGAATAAAGTCACTGAAATAAGAGCTTTTGAGACTAGAATTTACACACTTCAAGAATTTGATAGCTTGGAGAAAGAAGTATCGCAAGATGAGAGCAAATGGGAACTATACTTTGATGGTTCTTGTAATTCTAAAGGTGAAAGAACCAAAATAGCTCTAGTAAAGGATGATTCCAAAAAAATATTCAAAGCAATTCATCTATCTTTCCCTTGGTACTAATAATAAAGCTAAATATGAAGCTATGAGTATTAGAATTAAAACAACATTGAAAAAAGGAATCAAGGTAATCATCATAAAAGGAGATTCATGATTAGTCTATGAATAGATTAAGTGTAATTGTGTAGTAAAAAGCTCATTCTTACAACCTTATAAATAGCTTGTTTGCAAAATGTTAGATCAATTTCATCACTAACAAATAGAACATATAGGTAGGAAGGATAATTATATAGCAAATGACTTAGCAAAAGCAACTTTAACATTAGATTTGAAGAAGATAGAGGGGTACAAAGGGGTAACAATTGAGAATGAACATTAGTCATTAGTACCAGGTAACATAAAGCATTTACAAGTATTTGAAGATGATGATTAATTACATAAATTCTTAACAAATAAACAAGAATTTAAAATTCAAATCATACTTGAAACAATGTCAAGGTTTAAGGCAAATTCCATTCCAAAAAAAGTAATTGATTATGAACATGAGTTTAGCAAAAATTCTGTTATTAGAAAAGATATACTCATGCTAAACTCTTTGGTATCTTTGGTATCTTTGATATCTTGGTAAAACCAAAATTAACTCAAATCAAAATCAAAAGGGTTATTCAAGTATGGATCTTTGGTATCTTTGATATCTTGGTAAAACCAAGTATGAATCTTCTTGAATAACCAAAGATACCAAAGATACCAAGGAAGATACCAAAGATACCAAAGAAAAAATTTTAGCATGAGCTTATGAAGCAATGAGTTTTGGATCTACTAAGATACCAAATATTTTTAATGTCTCAAAGGAAAAGGATTTAGTTTTCAAGAAAAAATTAGTATTACTCTTGAAAAATAATTTGAAAGATTTTTCTTAGTCTTATGATGATCTTAAAGCTTTTAGACTAGATGTGATGAGACATAAAATTCCTTTAGTAAATGGTTATAAGATAATTAAGCAGAAACAAAGGAAATTTAATCCATCATTTGAACCAGCTATGGAGGCTAAGATCAAAAAGTTATTACAAAAATAAATCATATATCTAATCAGATATTTGACATGGCTTGCTAACCTTGTTCTAGTAAGGAAGCAAAATGGAAATATTATGCTTTGTGTAGATTTCATAAATTTTAATGAAGCCTCTAAAAAAGATAAATACCCACTTCCTAGAATTGATGAAATGTTGATTAAAGTATCAGGTTATCAAGTATATTCTTTCCTAGATGATTTTTTAGGCTATAATCAAATCATGGTGGATAAGGATGAAAAATATAAAACAACATTTATCACCAAATGGAAAAATTTTTCTTACCAAAGAATGTCATTTAGATTATCAAATGATGGAGCTACTTTTCAAAGAGCAATGGATTTAGTCTTTAGAGGTTTAATAGGTGAGTTTGTTGTGGTTTATTTGGATGATACCATTGTCTTTTCAGAAATGAAGAGAGATCATATTGATCATATTCAACAAGTTTTTGAAAAATTTCATGAGTATGATATTTCATTAAATCCTATGAAATGTATCTTTGGAGTTAAGTCTGAAAGTTTATTAGGCCATGTAATATGTCAAAAAGAAATTACTATAGATAACTCTCAAATTTAAGCAGTATAGACTATCAACCATACTATAAGTAAAAATTCTCTTAGATCTTTCTTTAGAAAGATAATTTTGTTAGGAAATTTATCCCTAGATTCACTAAAATTACTAAAATTTTGATGCATATGCTAAAAAAAGATGTCCTTGTAGAGAAAATACCAGAATCAAAGAGAGCCTTAGCCAAAATCAAAAGGGTTATTCAAGAAGATCCATACTTGGTAAAACCAAAATTAAAGGAAGACTTTTGGTCATATGCTTTTGCTTCAAATGATTTAGTTGCTACTGTTTTAACTTAAAAAGATGAAGGTCAAGATGAACTGATTGGATTCTTTGGGTATCAACTGAAAGGCTCAAAATTAAATTATTTAGACTTAGAAAAATAGGTGTTGCAATCATTAAGGCACTTTAGCATTTCAAATATTATTTGGAAATCTCATTAGTTCACATTATGCTAATAGAACCTATGGTTAAACAATTTTTAGCTCAACAAAATTGGGTTGAAAAGATGAAAATGGCTCATAAAACTTCAAGGTTTTAGGTTTTCATTGAGAATATGCAAAACTATCAAAGGAATGGGATTAGCCAATTTAATGGCTAGAGATAATGAAATATGTGTGCTTAAGACTCATGAAGGAAACTACTATGATGAAATTCTCAAATTCCTTGGCACAAGAAAGGTTTTGAATAATTTAACTACAAGTTAGAAGAGAGCTTTCATCAAAAAGGTAAAAAAATTTGTGGTTAAAGATGTAATCTTATATAGAAGGGATTTTAGAGGGGTTTTATTAGAATGTGTTCACAATGGTAACATTAATTTAATTTTAGAATAGTTCCATGATCATTCTAACTTGTTCTATGAGTCTTCTAAGTCCACTATGAAACATATACTCCACTATGGTTTTTATTGGCCTAATATGTACCAAGATATTAGTTCAAGAATTCAAAGATGTTACACATGTCAAATTCATGAACTAAAGATCAAAAAGGCAAAAGCTCCCTTAAAAGTTGTGATTGCGGATAGACCATTTCAACAATGGGGCTTAGATTGTATTGGTACAATTACTCTTTTAAGAACCAGACATAAGTTTATTCTGATAGATACTGAATATTTACTAAATGGTTTGAAGCAAAAGCTTTGAGAAAAAGTTTAGCATTAGACGTGATTAAGTTCTTGGAAGATCAAATTCTAAATTGTATTGGTTTACATGAAGTATTGATATCTGATAATGGATTAGCTTTTCAATTTGAAGAATTTATAACATGGGCATTGAAAAAAATTGATATTACTATTCTTTTCTTCAAATTAATATTTTCATGGGAATAGCTAAGTCTATAAATAAAAAGCTTATTTCCTACATTAAAATGTTGATGAATGGGAATCTAGGGAATTGGATTGATTACTTGCAATCTACATCATGGACTGACAGTATCGGATTTAAGAAGGCTATTAGAATGTTAGCCTATAACTTAGTCTATGGTTTGCTCGGTAGAGTTATGAATAAGATTATAAGTTTGGCCTCAGATTTTGTGCAAAAATATAGTGAAAAAATTTATAAAGATAGAAGTTTCATGACCTTGCTCATCAAAAGAAAAGTCCAAATGGATAGAGCTAAGGATAATGTATTAAAGAATGATTTTCAAGTCAAAAGGTGGTTTGATAGAAAGGCTTTGAAAAGAACTTTTAAAGTCAATGATCTTATATTATTATAGAATATGAAAAAGACAAATAAGTTTTTAGTAATATGGATTGGTCAATTTTAGATCAAGAAATAATTATTGAAGAACACCTACAAGTTGTCTACATTAAGTGGATTGGAATTGTAGCTTATGTATAATGTTTAACATATAAAACATTGTTTTGAACAACTACCCACAACTTAAATACATATATAACTATATAATATTTAGTATACATAGTAGTAAGTAATAAACTTTTATATATAATATTTAACCATAACATATATATCCTATATGTATGCTTAGCTAAGTCTATATAATAATATAAAAACATGTATACATTAGAGTATTAGTTTAAAAATATTTAATTCAAAGTGTTAGTTCAAATATTAAATTTATATTATCTCAAGCAATCATTACTTGTGATGTGTGTAAGGGGAAGTGATGGTTTAGATAACTACATAGTGGTTAATTAATTTCAACAACCAAATAGTGGAATTTGAATTAGCTAATTGTATGATGATGGAAATTAAATAAGTTTTGGCTAAGTGGCAAAGTTGGTTAGTGGAATTGGTGGGAATTTCAAATTTACTTTACACTATATAAAGAGGTGTGAACTGTTTGGAAATACATCATTTCTTAATTCAACTATTAAGTGAAAAAGGAGGTAAAGTATTTAACTGTGAGGTAGAAAGATGATTCTTGGAGAGATGGTAGTAAGAAGGCCTTTTATCCCATCTGTTACAGGATGCTGCCTAGAGCATGTCTTGAGAGCATAGTGTAATGCAACCACTCTTGGAGCATCTATTGAAAGCCCTTTTCTACTTTGGCTTTTAGATGAGTTTAGATTTCTCATTGGTGGACTCTCTATACATTCCAACATTTGGGGTAGCTTTCATGAATGCACCACCGAAGCTGAATACCAACGAGAGTCCAATAAAGATGATTCTTGGGGTAAGGCTTTCATGTCTTAAGACATTGAAACAACTAGTTGGGAAGAACCTAAAAAATCAGCAGCCAAGGAGTTAGATGAGAAAGAAACAAAGATAGTTGTTGAAGACAAAGGTTAAGACCAAGTTGAGACTTTAACTATGTAAGAAGAGGAAAGAAGAGCATTTATCACTACTGAAATCACAATATAAGAATTTCTAAAAGAGTTACATTAATTATTCTCTTTCCACCTACAAAATAGTTTGTATAAAAATTTACTTGTATAGTTTCCTAGGTTACATTAGGAGTGAGGATTTTATTCCACTAAACCTTAAGTTTGGTGGAAGTTTTCCTCAAAAAAATTTGTATTTTTGTATAAATGTTTAATAAAGTGTTGTTTTGGTGGTGATTTAGTTAGTAAATGATCTTAAACATCATAAGTCTCAAGAGAATTTAGTGAGGGGGAAAGAAATGTTGTCACATTTTCATGATTATTATGGAGTAGTGATGATTCTTGGTAGGCTCTAAAAAGTGAATAAAGTTATGATACTTTGGTTTTATATAAAAAAACATATTTGAAGCTAGCCCAATATTAAATATAAGGTAAAGGTTATAAAGGTAATATTTCAAAGCAACGTTAGAGAAGAATACTAGATTCATGTGAGGTATATGTCCAATCAAGGTATATTATATTTTAATTAGAAACTTGATAAACATTAAGAGGAAGTTAATAAATATTAAAAATAAAATTTTGAAATTTTGAAAAATGATGCTAATCAAAATATTAAATTTTATCCAAAGTTTTTATGAAAAATTGCTACAACAGACATCCAAGAAATTAGCAACCATGGCATGGCACCTGGTGCTGATTTGAACTATGGACACTAAATGGTCTCCAACAGTGGTAGCTTTCTGGATCAAACCCTTGCTCCTTTAGAAGGTAATGTGACAAATGCGGCTAGATACATGGCTAGGAACACAACCTGAGACATAGAATTTAGCCATGTAGAGCATGGATAGGCCACGAGATTATCCCACGCAGCACCAAGCTTATCTAAGCATTAATGCTCTCAGATCCATGGATTCCATAACCATTAAAATCACACATTTGTAGATAAAATAGTAGTTGTAGAAGTCTCCTTCATCCATAACATACCTTAACTAATCCAACCTACAATGGTAGTTGTGTTTGGATCAATGAATTCATGAAACAAGCACTGCAACAAGTGCAAGGTGGGGGCATGAGCATCTTTAGCAGTTCTTGAACTGCTAAGGTACAATGCGATAATCTATAAAACCTTCATCTCTACATATTAGGCAAATGGATGACCTATGACATGTGAAGGAAGTAGAGATAATGATGGCAACAACACTAACCTTAAGTGGCATCGACGCAGATAGCCGTGGCAATCGAAAGCATAGCCATGAGACTCCGTTACACAAGGATCCAAGAGTGGTTACTAGGGAAAAAGGGGTGTAAGACATAGAGGTGACCACATGGTTTGCTAAGATCATGTTTCATAATTTTTTTTGTGAGCACAACAAGCATATGGAAGTATATGTGGCTATGGATATCAACAAACTCATGGGATGTGATGTGCGGTTGTAGGGCTAATGCTATGCTTCTGAATCTTTCCCATTGGATTATGGTTCTAAGTGGTTTTATTATTTTTATTTGATCTATCTCTTACCACATAAAAGGTTTGTAATTGTTTTGAGAGTATTATTGTTCGAAAGGTGGTCTTTGTTGGAATGTGACTGTTGGTTGGCTTCTATATTGTTGAAAAGCCTTCATAGATTCTTGTACTTTCTCATGATAATATGCTAAGGTTGGACAAGTGGTGCAATCATGTTGTTAGCTACCACAAAGGTTACATACTTCACTTTACAGTAGATGGGCCTGTTTCTTTATTAAACATGTTAACTCATTCACTTTTTTATTTAATTGTTTAGATTCACTTTTTGAGTCATGTTAACTCTTACTTTGATAAACCAATGAATCTATTATCCTCTAGCCATCCTCTGATGTTACATTCAATATATTTCCACCACATGCAAAGTCAACATTTTTCCTACAATATGGTAATATGCCTTTTACAAAGATTTGGATAAGTTGGTAGGTTGGAAATCCATGGTTTGGATTTTTCAAGCACAACCATTTGAACTTATCAAAAGTACTATCATAATCCTCATCTTCTTGTTGCATGAAACTCATTAATTACTTCCTTAATGAGTATAATATATCATTGGAAAGAAACCATTAGAGAAAGTTAGTCTTGAATTTATCCCATGAACTAATTGGTGTTCTAAGAATTTGTAGCCAAAAATTAGCTTTATCTTTCAAGGTTGATTTAAAGGTAATCATTTTAGTTCTATCTCCACTTTGAGGTGCCAAAATTGAAAGTGTGGTTTCAAATTCCCTTATATGAGTGATTGGATCTTCATCATTGGTCTCCCTAAAAATAGGTAGTAAATGAATATTTGTTACTTCAATGTCCCTACCTTGGGGAAAAACTAACAATCCTTTAGGTATTATTGATGTTCTTTAGTTTAATAAGTCCCCAAGATTTTAACCTTGGTAGGCTTGTACAACTAGAATATTAGAGCCTATATTATCAAATGAAAAAGGAATTGAACCAAATGAAAGTTGAGGAGGTGTATGGTATGAAGAAGACCCAATTGTGAAAGTAGTAGTTACTGTTGGATTTATAATTGGACTTGGTATGGAAATAGAGTCTATTGATGTGAAGGAAATTTGCAGATTAATGTCTTTACCAGTTGAGTGGTTCCTCCAATTGTAGTCACATTACTTAATATTTGGTTGAAACTTAAATTTTGAGAACCTACCACCATGATTGAACTCATGGTTTGCATTGGGATAGTTGGGATATCAAAAAGAGGGTTGAAAGATGTAGAAAATTTAAGTTGTGTCCTTTCCTTTTTTTTGAAGGATTTTTGTTGGATCTCTCTCTTTTTTATGGTGTTTCTTTTTAATAGAGGTTAAGGGGATAGGACTAGGCTATCCTTATTTCTCTTGATCTTGTTTCAAATTGGTTTGGATATGTTTATAATAGCTAGTGGTATTTCTAGGAGGCTAGATTTGTGTTGGATTTTTGGGCTACTTAGTTTATTTCATTTAACAAACATACTCTTTCTTAGCACATTCATGGATGACTAATCACAAGACCTTGCAAATTAATTTAATTAACCTTGTAATTACCACCTTAATTCCAATTTTTTTACACTTTCTTTAGTTTGGGAAATCAGGGTAACTAATTCTTGCGATTGTACCTTTTCCTTGATTTTAATTTTTTTCTTACAAGCAAAAAAATTAAAAGAAACCATTGCTAAAGCTAATAATAAAAGAAAATGGAAATAAAAATAGTGCATACCTTTTTGAAGTTCTAAATCTAGAGAATAAATCTAAAAACATATGGAACCCTTGATGATGATCAACTGTGCTGGCCTCCATGGCAATGATGCCACATTGACAAGCCAACGAAGGTTTAGTGTTGAGTTACCTTTGTTGTAGAGATTTCACCTCATTTGTGACTAACCCATGAGTCATATCTATGGAGGAATAGTTCAAAGTTAAAAAGATCATCAAGATAATAAATGATTGGATCCAAATCCAATTGAAATTACATACGTATGGCTATCGCTCATAAGTAAAATCACAGTCTTCATCCTAACTTCTAATCTTAAGTTTAAAGGTGGAGATAAAATTATTACACCAAATTGAAATCACATAAAATTAACATAAATTATAGAAGATTACAAAGGAGATGTCACCTAATATGTGACCCTGCTTCACTATCTTTATAATGTAGCAACTTCATAGCCTCATAAGAAAGCTAATGATTTTTAATTGGCATAGGGCTTAAATAATCTTCCTCAATATTTTTTAATAAAAGAATTCAATGAGGGATTCAATTTGGTGTTGGCTTCTATGTGGTATGGAAAAAATCCCTCATTAAACATCAAACTTCTTCATATATATTGAAGAAGACTTGGTCAAAATTAGCAAAATATCATTATTGGGGAAGTCAATTTGCATCAAAGGCTTCAATGTCAATCAGTTACAAGATATTGAATTGTATGGCCATTTTTGTATTCTTTGATGACTGATTTAGATTGCAACAATGATGCAAATTGATATCTTAATTCCTTGGTAAGTTACTTGCTCCTGTCATTGAATGTTATCAATCCTTGTCATGATAGCTACAAAATACTTTTTTTTTCACTATTGTGTTACTTCATCAATGCTTAGCCCCCTATATAAGAATCTATTGGTGTCTTGATAGACTTGTGTTTTTCTTCTTGCAGATTTAAAATTACAAAAAAGGGGAGAATCATATTTCTTAACACTTAATTTAATAGTTTTACACTTAAAATTTTACATTAAGGATTTTATGTTTTAACATATGGTTATGATATGTAAAACTTATGGATTTTAACATATACTTATCACCATTAGGTTAATCTATACTTTCTTTATAATTTTCCCTAGTTTTAATATTTAATTTCTATATTTTACTTTTATTTACTTAATGCTAAACAATATTATATCATATGTCTTACTTGGGTTAAATCATATGCATTGAACCATAACTAACTTAAGTGGAAAGACAACAATCAATGCTCATGTATTAATAATCTAGGAAATCCAAATGAGAAGAATCCAGGGATTGTATAATGAGAATAATTTGACATTATTGTTCTAGTTTCCCATCCTATTTATCATCCTAATCAATAAGTTATGATGAGGATGCATGTGGACTTGAAGATAAAAGCTCCACTAAGAGGTGAAGAAAGGAACTTGATAGGAATGATAGAAGAGATTATGATAGATAACTTAGAAGAGGTAGAAACCACAATGAAGATGAAGATAGAGAATGGAAATAAAGGCATAGGGAAATACATGATGAAGAGCATCGAAGGAATCATCATCATGATAGGAACTATGATGCACTTGATGATTATGATGAATCCCTACTAGTCACAAGAAGAATGATTAATATTAAGAAGATTACTTACATTCAAACTAGACATAAAAAAAATATGAATAACATTCTAAAATTTAAAGGATAATACAGTGTGAATTCATAACATTATCTTCAAGCCTTTCATGATGAGAATAATTGGTAGAAGCTTAAGTTATTCCCAGTGATACTTATTAAAGAAGATGAGAGCTAGCATCAACCCTTAAAACTAGACTTCCTCTATAAATGGAGTACAATGTTGAAGTTGTTCAATGACAAGTACTAGACATGTTGAAGGGAATCTAATTTGAGGAAGGAAATCCAATGGTAGACACAAGGTGGTGATAAATCCCTTGATGAAACTATGAGAAGATACTATTCACTCCTACATAGACACCAAGGTCATGGCTTCTATCAAAAGCAATAACTTAGGCTTATCATCGATGGCTTGTAAAATAAAATAAGGGAGACTCTTGAGATCTATGCCCAAGAGAGACTATTAGAGATGTAAATCCATGAAATTCAAAGACTTATTGATTAAGTGGAAAAAGATGAAGGATAATTAAAGAAGGGACAATCTATAGAAGAATATAAAAAAGACTAATTTCTTTGGAAGAAGAATATTTGTGTCCATGAGATAAGAGAATATGAAGATCCCATGGAAAAATTAATTCAAAGAAAGAATTTTCCCATTTAAAAATATATTTTTGATATTGCAAAAAAAGTTAAAAAGATATGAGACTTAGTGGACAATAAATTTAAAATTTTAGTAAATATAGTAAAATAAAAGATAGACAAGAACTTATAAAAGAGAGGATAAAGAATAAGGTAATAGGGAAAGGCATGTATAGACATAAAGAAAAATCTTCTGTACTAGAAGAGGTTATTGATTCTAATATAAAAGAGGATGAAAGATATTATTTGTATTAATATGAACATTCTAGAGGACGTGATCCCATCATGACACATTTAAAAAATTAGGGACATATGATTTATATCCTAAATTTATCTGATGAGACGCGACCTGCATGTGCCGCGATATCGCGTACGCGATATCACGTCCCGCCACCATATCTATAAATAAGAGGC
>MNCI01033814.1:111969-124580 GCA_015680685.1 Gnetum montanum | reverse complement strand
CCGAAAATACCAAAAAAATCACATACCTCAGACTTGCTTAACCATACACCGTGACACTTACAAGCAAGCCTGGGAAGACAACGAACGATTAACCCCAAGTGTTTCTTGTGGCGTTAAGGCATTTAGTCTGCGGAGTTCGACCGGATCGCGCGTGTACGCTCGTATTCGTATGGTTGAGTGTAGGGGTACCTCGCCACTCATCATTATCAAAAAGAAAAAGTTAAGGATATTGCCTTATCCTCAAAGTAATTATAGGTAGTTCTACAAATGAAAACCATACTATCTAATTAGAGATCCTTCTCAACCTCAAGAATGAAATTATTAGTAGCAGCAAAATCCATAGTCATGGGGGATGCCACCACCAAGATAGTAGTACCTTTACAGATAACTGAATCCTTATGGTTAATATGTTTAACAACCTATTCTTATAGGTAGTGTTTTCATCTATGCATGCTACAACTATAATGTACTAGAATATCATAGAACCACAACTACATGCATTAAGTCATCTTTCTATACTTTTCATTAATCATTCTAACCCACTAAGTAGTTTCACATTCCACTTCCTTAAGCATCACCAATACAAGGAAAGCTACCTACTCAATTACAATAAAATAATGCAATGAGAACTATAAACATGCAAATGGATGACAAAACTAGTAATTCTAAGTGTAAACCTAGAAAATGTCATTTTTCTAAAATAAGTCCTACATTCATAGAGAGAGCTAGTAGATCTATTAGTTCATTAAAATCAATGCACGGAACTGTAATTATGATTCTAGGCCCAGTTTCAATGCCTTTAAGTTTTTCAAGTGAGCTCATGGTTTTCTCAAACCAAAGCCTAAATGTCAAGACTCTAATGCTTACTTAGGTAGTGAGTAATTGGATTAAACAAAGAACTCTTAATTAGAAGAGGATAGATCTAGCAATTTCTTTGATCTACTTGCAAATAGTAGCAAATTTAGTGTAGGGACAACTCTTTTAATCCCCTTTGTTTCTTCCCTACATTTGTGTTTGTATGTTTTAGACATGATGAAAATGTATTGAAGGGCTAGAAGATGTCTTAGCTAAGACCTAGGGATGACAAAAGATATCTTGAGATTAGAGAAGATGTCTTGCTAATTTTGCTGATGTCTTGCCCTATAGGAGACATCTTGGGTAAGACATTTAGCTAACTAAGGAGACATCTTGGGCCAAAAGGAGATGTCTCCCAAAAATAGTGGACATCTTTTCTAAGAGTTGGATTTTCATAGTAGACATCTTGTGAAGGTTAAAAAGATAACTCATATGAGTAGGAAAACTTTTGAAATTGGACATTCCAATTCAGAAAATAATGGAAGAAGGCAAGAAAGAATGGAAAATGGTGGAAGATCTTCAAGTAGAGCTTGAGAAAGGTTTCCTAGATTTTTTCTTGTTTTATTTTCTTCTAAATCTATGGTTTTTCATACTTTCATAGGAGGAGGAAGGAGAGCTTATGCAAGAAAATTAAGTGAGAGGCAAGAGAGAGCACTTGTGAGAGATTGAGAAAATCTCTTATAAGTGTATTGTCTTGAGCTTTGGATCCATGGTAAGAAATTGAGGATTAAGAGGGAACATGTGTGACCTCTAAGATCCTTGGAAAAGTTGTGAGTTGAGCTTGGCTCCTTATCCTTGATGGATTTTCTCTGTATTTTGAGAGTTTTCTTAATATAAGAGAGATTTTCTCCATTTCATTATGGTGTTCTTGTTTTCTAAGCTAGAAATACTTGGAAGTTTAAGAAATGGATCCTTTTGGAATCTATTAACGTAGCACCCTTTCTCTAGATTGGTATCAGAGCCCTTGATTTGGAGGTTTCCACACTTTTATGTTGAAGCTTGGTATTTTATTTGAATGAAAGAAACATTGTTATGGATAATTGTGAATTTGATTTTGGATATCATTCTTATTACTTTATATTTTACCTTTAGAACTATAAAAGATATGGATCTTAAGAAGAAGATAAATTAAGAGCTTGGATAAGAGATTCAAGAGTTCAAGGACTTCTTTAAGGCTTCTATGGTTGAAATGTAGGAAGTGCTTTCCAAAGTAAAGATCCAGAAGCACAAAGATTTTTCAAAAATATTTAGAAGGAATATGGAAAAATTCAAAACTAACTTGGGAAATATTTTAAGGAGACTTAAGAGAATATCTTCTAGCCGTCAAGAAAGAAAGGAAGATAAAAGATCTAATGAAGTAGAGATCAATAAAAAATAAGTCTTCAAGTATCTCTTATTGGGCAAAGGAGTGCTCAATACTCAAGGGTTTCAAGAGAGGAAACCAAGAGCTTCATCAAAGGGACCAAGAAATATTCAAAGTCCAAGATGGTGTGTATGCTATTTGATCAAGGAGAGTTCCTACCTCATAGGTCATTATAGGTGAAGTATTTAAGCCAAAGGAGGGGCAAAGATCAAGTGAATTCTTCAATGAAATCACATGTAGTACTAGAAGATATGATACTCATTAGTTTTGCAATTGTTCTATAACATATGTCAAGGAAAATAAGATTCTAAGCTAAGTTGAGGCTATCTCATGGGAGAAAGGTGAGTCTTCTAGCCAAGGTATGTGGAAGAATGATTATTTTAAGGTTATTTCTAATGAATCTTTTGTTGAAACCATAGAGGAGAGTTTATCTTTTAAGTTTGTACCTCCAAAATGGGATGAAGAGATTATTGATTATTCATTTCAAGATGAGAAGGCATTGGAATTGGAGACTCCTATTTGAGATCTTGAAATTTTCAAGATTTGATGAGATTTGACAACCACTTGTTGTAGATCAAGTTGAACCAAAGATGAATGGAAGAAGCCATGAAACGGTATGTAAGTATGAGATTTACCTTGTTAATGGTAGTAATGTCTCTCATGTTGAATTTAGGATGATGGATGCTATTTTTTCACTTTAGATTAGTAGTGATTTGTTTAATGGTAATGGTGAGTATCATGGCCATTGTGGTGAGATTGAGAGTCATGTTGTGACTTTTCATGCCATTTTTAGTGAGAGGAAGACTAATAATGGTACTTTGTGTTAATGATGATGGCTATTTGGATAGTCATTATGAGAAGGTCATTATTGATGTTGGTGAAGACATTAATAATGATATGATTTTCTAGAATTTGAAGATGCTTACTATTGATTATAATAATGATGAGTTTGTGAAGTGTGTTGATAGATTTGATTATCTTGGCTGTAAAATGGATGAGCAGCATTAAGGAAATCTACATGGTGATGCTAATGATGATAGGAAGCTAAGTAATAGTCTTCTAATCATCAAGAAGAAGAAGGTGAAGAAAAGGAAAAAATAAGTGAAGAAAGGGTGTTGGATTAAAATGCTTTTTCTTATTATTATTCTTCATTTTTGTTAGGACTGAGTCATCATGGGGATGTAAGGAAAGCATTCCAAGGAGATGCTCAAATAAAGGAAGCATGGTGGGGCATGAGAAAAAGCCTCCATGAGAAAAGGAAGCTCAAAATCAAAACCTTAATTAATACTCATTCCCATGCTTCTAATGTGTTAAGTCTTGATTATTATGCTACATGTGATGATCATGATTCATCAGGCTACAATATCGGACCTCCGATATTGGATCCATGATATCGGGTACGCAATATCGCAATCCAAATAACGATATCAGATACACAATATCATGACTTCTGTGTGAGCCTATAAATACACATGTAGGCACACAAGAGGAGTCAGTTTTTGAAATAGTTAGTTTTTTAGTCAGTAGATAGAAGTTAGTTCATTTTTTAGTTCCTCTCAACCCTTTCTCCCAGTGCATGCCTGTAGTGTGATGATTGTAATTATACGACATCCTTTATTCGAGTGTGGTGTACTTGGACTCACACATGATCAAAAATAAAGATAGAGATTACTTAATCATTGTAGCATTCACTTAGTTTAATTACTTAATTTTAATCATTATTGAAGGCCCTCAATTCTTTCTACATTTTCTTTTACACATTTTTATTTTACACATTTTCATTTTGCACATTTCTTTAATCTTTCTTGCTTTTTCTTGTTGTTTTTTGTTTTTTTTTTTACACCATCATTCGTATTTTTACCATTTCTTTGTGTGATTTTATTTTTTTTGTTCATCATCCAATAAGTGTTCATGATGGTGGTATGAATAATATTATATTAATTGCTAATGTTTGGATTTTACCTTTGAAGTATGATGTCAATATTAAGGTATGGTTCTTTCGATTAACAAGCAATGAGTCCACATCGTTCATACATCCATAAAATCCTATGGTCTCCCTTGGCTTGGAATTGTATAGTCCCTTTTCTCTAATCAAACTATTAACGAATTGGTGATTGGGTATTTCTCAGACTAAGGAAAGACTCAAAGGATGAGAAGGATGTAACTTCAAGGGGATTCTATGCATTTGTACTAGCTATTCTCTTGAGTGCTTGAATGCTTTTTTGTTTTGGTTTTCTGCAATTCTGATCATTCATCAAATTATCGAAAGCTGAGTACATAAAAATAAGTCTTTGCATGGTGTGGTTCTCACGTGAAAAACACAAGAAAAAATAGTAAGAATTCAAAGCACACCGCTTAGACATAATAATGAACTTGGGCTACATGCACTGGTTATGGCACTGGAAAGACATGTTATCCATGTTTAAAGGTTCCCTCTAACTAAGGCCCCTTCTCACTTCCTAGTTCTCCATCTCGCTCTCCTCAGAATGGTGGTGAATTTTTGTAGCGGCATTCTTATTACTTCAAGGGGATAGGCTGGTCAAATGTGTTGATGCGAGGTCACTGAATGAGGATTGTTGAGCCTCAATTTGGAATGAGTTCTACTCAGTCACATTAACCATAAAACACACAAGGGACATTACATAACCTTGTTCTTGGGTTTCCATTCCATTCTTTCCTCTCCACCTTTCTTTTCCATTTTTCACCTCATTACCAGTTTTATCATTAGTCCATACTTTGGTTGATGCATCATTTTTCCTTGGTAATTTCTTGTGGGTAAGTTCTTAACTCTTGCTTCCAATTGACATTACTAGAGCCTACAAACTCTTTGGTTTGTGGGTCTGTCAGGGCACTAAAGGCATGAGCCTACTTTGGGGAGGACCCACTAGCATTCCTTTTTGGTGTACTTGTTAACTTCTTTCCCTTAGAAATTTTTCTGCAATCAACAATTTTTGTTTCATCCCCATCCATCACATCCATTTTATTGGCGTTGCTATTGTTACTTTTTCTCCATCTTTCTTATTCCTCATCTTTTTTCATCCTATCACTATCAGAGGTTTGCTCTTCATCATGGGGGCCCTTGCACAATTTTTTTATTTTTTCCTAACCTCTACACCATGGGTAGTCACTAGTGTTAAAACTCCAAAATCAATATCTGCCATTACCACAACTCAGCCAATTCCCTTTACATCAAGGCAAGGTATCAATTGCATTGTGATTTATCTACCCTCGCTCATTTGTGAGTATGTTGTGTGTGCATATGGCAATCATGCAACAATGGACTGGGCCTAGAGGAAACACTTAGGATGGATAAGAACTGGAACATTTTTGAAAGGAGCAAGATTGGTGGTGTGGCTATGGATAACAATGAAAGGCACAATCTTGGCACCGGCAGCAACATGTCTTCTTCTTTCTCTCTCTTCTTCTCTCCCAGCTGCCAAACAAGGCCAAATGTCATTTATATATAGTGTTCACTTTTGTGGTCATGAACACTAATGCTATCATGTATTGTATTGTTGATCCATTCACTGGGCACATTGAGTCTATCTCCCTACTCCATTGTTAATGGTCATTTAGTCAATAATCTCATACCTTCCCAATATTTTGTTAGAAACTCAAGGACAAGTTTTCATTCAGTCATGGAGGTATGATGAACCATGATATCACATCCACAATATCGAATCAACCATGTGATATCGGATACCCGATATTGTAGCCCATCTCCTTGCCTATAAATAAGAGGCGGTGCCCTTGCTTTCCATAGTTCAAAGTTAGTCTCGGAGCCAAACTCTTGCCATTTTTTCCCTCTAGAGTTAGAATTATTTCTGTGTGCCCACAGTAGGAGTCATAGAGTGAACAGATCTTTATTCGAGCATTGTGTACCTGAGCACATTTTGTGTATGGAAATAAAGATGAACTTTATGATAAACCTTGTAGCATACAGAATAGATTAATTAGTGTTAATTATTATTTAATGCTTTCCTAATGAATTAACGATTTCTCTCACGTTACAACTCTCTTAGTTAAATACACTCAATATGACCACTTCAACCATGCGTGTAGCATTTGGTAACCCAGTAACGATTAGCGTTTGGTAATCCCAATAGTGTTGCACTGGTTCAGGATGTGTACGGCAAGTGGGAATGGATACTAGTGTTAGGAGTACTTAAAACTTAGCTAATGAATAGTTAAATTAGATTAGTTACTTAGTTATTTCTCTCCCCCCTCCTTATTAGTGCAGGATATAAAACACATGAAAGCCATAAAAATCATATGCCTTAAGCTTACTTAACCATACAACTGTGACATACAAGTAAGTTTGGGAAGATAATGCTTAATCAACCCATTATTGTTCCACAAGGGCACATAGGCACTTAGTCCTTGGAATTCGACCGGATCGTGCGTGAAACGCTCGTATTCGTATGGTTGAGTGTAGGGGTACCTCGCCACTCATCACACACCTTTTTGATTTTCAAAATTTTTCCTATTTTACACCATCATTAGTACATTTAAGTCTTTCTTGAATCTTTTAAACTTTCTTATATTTTTTACTTTGTTTGGATTGAGTGTGATTTTCAAGTTTTTGCTAATAAAATGTGCTTTGTGCCAATAGGACATAGTGGTGCTCTAGCTACTATTAATGGTGGTTTGTGCTTAATGTTTTGTTTGCTAACGTCTGGTTTCTATTTTTGCATTTTTGTACCAATTGCTAAGTCATGGTTTCTTTTTCATGGAACAAGTAGTGAGTCCATAACATCCACCCATTCACAAACTCTATGGTTTTCCTTGTTGTGGAAGTTTGAGTTCCCTTTCATTACATAAACTTTTAATAAATTGGTGACCTTGGTAGTTTCCAAAATTGGGAAGGATTCAAAGGTTTGTACAAGGTGTGATTTCAAGGGGAACCAATACTCTTTGTACTCTTCTGCTTACTTGGATGCTCAAGTGTTTTCATAGACTTCTTACTGTCCCATGTCATTCAATAACAACAAGTTAAATAAAGTCTTTACATGGTGTGGTTCCCATACAAAAAGAAAGAAAAACAAAACAAAAATAAATGAGACACAAAAAAAAACACAATAATGGGAATTCAAAGCACAACCCTTAGACAAATAAATGGGCTACAAGCACTGGTTATGGGACTAGAAAGACATGTTACCCATGCCTAAAGGTTTCATATAACTAAGGCCCTCTTTCACTTCCTACTTCTCTTTTCTCCTCTTTATGAAATGGTGGTTGTTCTGTGGAAGTATTGTTGTGTCTCAAGGGGATGGATTGATCTTGGAGTGGCAATGCAAAGTTACTAAAAGGGGTTGGTTTTGGTTTGGACTAAGGATGGACCTTCTCAGGTCATTTTAAACACAAAACCTCACAAGGGACTTCCTATGACCTCAATTTGGAATTCCATTCCACCTTCTCCATCATCCATCTATGCTAACCATAATTCACCTCACTACCAGTGTCCATGTTCTTGATTCCATATATTAGTCTAACGTATTTGAATTCTTTGGTAGAATCTTCTAGGTTTTGATCCTTAACTTCCATTGACCATTAATCACCTATGGGGCCCACAAACTCCTTTTATTGAGGTTATGCAAGGGAAAACAAGACATGTGCCTGCTATGGGAAGGACCCACTTGCATATCTCTTGGTTGGATTCATTAAGTACCTTATCCTTAGACATTCTCACAATCAAAATCTTTTGTACACCCATCTTCTTCATCACACCATGTGCTCCTTTACATATTTTATTTATTAAACATGTTCTCCATCAAATTTTGCAATTTTTAAGCATTCAAAGACTTCAAATTTTATGACATTCTTTTCTTTTTTGGGATTCCATGGATCCCAAATTCATTGAAAGACTCCTTATATTTTTTGAGATATTCAAATTTGAAAATTTTGCCTATGGGCTCCGTATACAGGAAATCGTCAATGGAGTAAATCCATATATGAGGCCTTGTATATGGAGCCCTATCAGCATAAAGGAAAAATATTATATATATGCACAACCCCACTTGAAAAATTTTACATTTTCTCATAAACACCAAGGGAGTTTTTCAAATTTTCAGAGCCCAGAACCTTCTATAGCTCATAACTTCCTAATCGTTTATCCAAATCACCCCATTCTTCGACCTTGCAATTACTGAAAGTAAGCATTTTTTCATGGGCACCACAAATATGCCATTTTTGATAGAAAATTTTTTGTCATTTTTCTAACTTCCACAAAGGTTTAACTATGAAATACTCTATTAAACACCAAACTACAAGAGTTAAACCTGCCCAACAAGCTTTAGTGACATTTATAATAAATAATTAATAAAATAATCAATCTACCATGGTCCAACCTTAGCCAAAGTGTAACTAACTAACAAGAAAAGGTATTCAAATATTTAGAGTTACACATTACATCTACTAATCCATGGATGTGTTGTGATCATTGATGCCATCAAAGGGAAAGCACACACAGAAAGTAGGATCCTCTCAACCAAGGGAGAAATAGCCTAGAATGGGAAGAGGCCAAGAACTTTCCTAAGAAGAATTGCTGGCAATCCATGCCACAAGTCCTCTTAGAGAAGAGGTAGAAGTGGAATCTATTAGATAGATTCTAGAACCAGCAGCAACAATAGAACACTCCCATCAAGATGATGAATCAGCACCATAAGCAAATCTGGAGGTGATCTTAATGAAGGCTTGCCTAAATTAATTAGATCATGAGAGGTTTAGAAAATAGTGCTCCAGGAGTTAAACTTTGGCCCATTCCTCAAGCAAGCACCAAAAGAAGTGTAGGACCAGATAAAGGCCTCTCCCATGTGGCCAATCATCACTTCCACTAAGGAGTGGTACATGGGAGAGACATTCCTATTCTAGAACACTAAGCAGCTTGGATCAATGGTAAAAAATTAAGGACATCTCAATGTCCTACTTGGTGCAAGTTATTTCTGCAATGCTTGGGTTGCTAGAAATGAGGGTAAGCCTTGTTAAGATCCTAATGCAGGTAGATACCAACATCAAGAAAGAATAGGTTTAGTGGTTCTATGACATTGACCGTAAGGAGTTTGATGTGCTCACACTAGTAGAGAGGATCCACTACAAGACTATAGCCTTCCACCTCAATCCCACGGTGAGGCCAAGCAAAATCATTGTCTTCTTTACCCGAGCATGCACCACTCTGAGTGGGAGATTCCCTATCAACCTTCCACAGTTGATCTATATAAAGATGTAGAAGCAATTTAAAGAAAATGAATGTGGAAGGAAGATGATCCCCTTTCCATGCCTCATTAGAAAACTCTGCCAGAGGGGAGGAATAGCCTATTACACCAATGATGTTGTCAAGCATGTTCTGGTCACCAACTAGGCAAAATGATGAAAGACAAGACACCAACAATGACTATCCAAGAAGAGGAGCAATGACCACCACCCCCACTTACCACAAACAACTATACCAAACATTGCTACAACTACCCAATGGTTGCATGAATACTAGGAATAGCTCTTGAGTGAACAAGAGCAACGAGTAAGCATGAGTGGCAAGGACCCATCCATGTACAAACCAACAATGAGTTACCTAAATGAGGTGGCCCACATAATTAGTTTGATGGGCGGAGGTGATAAAGTGTCATTCAGTCAATGCGTCAACTTGGCCACGTATATGCAGCCGTGTTGACGCAGGCCTGTTGACGTAGCCTTCCTACGGCGACGTGGCCCCATTTACGTAGCTGCCTATCCCAGCCTATAAATAAGATGGCCTTCCACCTTATTTAGGCATCTTTTTGTCAATTGTAGCTAGACTCTTGTAGTTTGTTTTTGTAGGAGTTAGATTATTTTCCCTAGTGCATGCTCATAGTGTGTTGCTTGTAATTGTACGGCACCTTTATTCGAGTGTGACGTACTTGGACGTGGACATGATCGGAAATAAAGATCGAGATTACTTCATCATTGCAGCATTCACTTAGTTTTAATTGTTTAATTATTATTCTTAATTGTTATTGTTATTTATTGTTTTCTTAGTTAATATTTCTTTATCATCATTTACTATTCCTATTGTTAAATGCAGAATGAGTATGACTTAATCACAAGCATTTAAGTATGACTACTTGGTAACCCAGCAGCGTACCTGGGATCTATGCTTGGTAACCCCAGTAGTAGTCATGCACGAGGTCCAAGATGTGTACGGATGATTAAGAAATGGATGCTCATCGCACTTAAGTTAGATTAGACTTCATTTCCTATTACTCATTAGTTTAATCAGGATTATTTTCCATTGTCTCTAGGAGTAGCACTAATTTAGGATCACATCATACGCCTCACTCTGGACTAAACCATACGTGACAAAGCAAATACTAGTCCAGGTGGGAAGGCAGTGAACGATCAATGTGTAACTATCTAGATACCATAACTAGCCTGTCCGCAGAGTTTGACCAAATCGTGCATGAATGCTCATATTGGTATGGTTGAGTGTAGGGATACCTCACCGCTCATCATTGGCGCCATTGCCAGGGACAGTGCTAGTTATCTAGATTAGTTATATCATACAAGGTCTCTGTATAGAACTTAATGATATATCTCTTAGGAAGAAGAAATAATTATAAAAAACGTCACATATAAATTCACACACAATTTCGCAATCATCCCTCTCCTACAAGACTATAATAATGCCACATCTAGTGAGGCAGTTCATTGGAGAACCAACGAATATTATGACAATGAAGATTGGAGTACGCAACCCGAGGTGGGGGTTTCTTATAAACGTAAACAAAGATAACATCATCCCAATGCATGAAAGGATAAGTTACCCGATGATGATGAACCCCTACTAGCCACTACAAGCTTAACAAAAATACATGAGGCTGTTCGAATAGCCCACAGGCATCGTACGGAAAGTTGTCTACCCGTGCTTGATTTAAACAACTTTCCCAAGTTTTCAGGAGGCTATGATTTAGATCCGCAACAACATTTACAAGCCTTCTACGATGCCTGTACATGGAACAATATTGATAATGGATGGAAAAAACTTAAGCTCTTTCCTCTGACACTCGTTGACCAAGCAAAAGTATGGTATAGGTTGTTAAAACCAAAATCAATTCGACGTTGGCCGACAATGGTAGAACTCTTCAATGAAAGATATCAAACCTATGCGAGAGTGTCAACCTTGAGGAGACAAATCCAAGAATGGAAACAAGTGCAACATGAACCCTTGGACATGGCCTTAGAAAGATATTATGCACTATTAAACAACTGCCTAGGCCATGGGTTCTCCGAGGAAAGGCTAATGTACCATATCATTGATGGGCTTCATAATGAAATGAGGGAGACCCTAGGGATGTACACCCAAGGTCAACTATATGAGCTACGAACCCATCAACTCCAAGAGCTTATTAAGTAGATAGAAAAAGAAGAAGGAGAAATAGCCAAATGGGAGAATGTTGAAAGTTCTCAACAGGACCAAAATCTTAACTTAACAAGAGTCCATGATCATGAAGAGGAGAAATCAACTCACTTCAAGGAGGTGGAATCATCTTTGCCAATCCTGCAATCACTAGATGAAATTGAGGCAAAGATTAATAAGATGATGGACTAGGTACATGAAAGATGTGGAGAATATGCTAACAATAGTAGAGATACAACTATGCGAAATCGAGAAACAGGACAGGACACCACACAACAATCAAAACAAAGGGTAGAAGATAATAAGGATAAGAACTCCACTGCCAATCATATGTACTAATGTAACATTTGCTTGTACGATCACCCCAAAGGTCAATGTCCAATCTTGTCACATTTACATGAGCATTGGGAAGGAATGTTACATCTAGAGTTTGTACAAAAATACTATGTCCAACCACAGTGGCAAAAACCTCAGTCATGGGGGAGGCCACCGCCAACTGGACCATACCCTTCATATGTCCCAGCATCAAATGCTTATTATGTTCAACACCCTATTTCTCCAACAAGATCAGCATCCTCTACCTCACCTCATCATTATCATTCTCCCGAGTACTATCCACCCATGTCCTCTCGAACAAGATCACCACCTCATGTGCCTTACACTTCTCCTCGACCTCAACATTCTCATACTTCATCCCCTTCTACATCACCGCCAGCTATGCCAAAAGATTTTGCACCACAGCTCCAACCCACAAATGTTACTTGTGCTGCTACTGTCAACAGCAATGGAGGTCCTTCACAACATCAAAGGCATCCCTTCTTTAAACATGACTGTCAAAAGGGACACCACAGTTCAGAAACCTCTGCATCCGCCAACTCAGCACAAATCCAACACTGTGGTGCATATTCCTCTTCAAACCCAACGCCTCATGTTACTCTATCTGGACCACCAATCAACACTCCAACCACCATGGGGCCCAATGAATATTGCCACATGGGGAGACAT
>MNCI01033814.1:97624-109534 GCA_015680685.1 Gnetum montanum | reverse complement strand
ACAGATGATTAAGGAATGGATGTTCATCGCACTTAGGTTAGCTTAGACTTCATTTCCTATTACTCATTAGTTTAATCAAGATTATTTTCCATTGTCTCTAGGAGTAGCACTAATTTAGGATCACATCATACGCCTCACTCTGGACTAAACCATACATGATAAAGCAAATACTAGTCCAGGTGGGAAGGCAGCGAACTGCGATCAACGTGTAACTATCTAGATACCATAACTAGCCTGTCCGCGGAGTTCAACTAGATCGTGCGTGAATGCTCATATTCGTATGGTTGAGCGTAGGGGTACCTCACCACTCATCAAGAGGTGAATTTATTTTCTTAGCCCAAAGATCACAACTATCCATGAGGTCAAATCTGAATGCTAGAGAGATCATAGTATCTCTCATAGAACAATAGCCACTCCCAAAAATCTCTGGGAATGCTATGACCTTCTTAGTTCACTTGGAGAAGGGTGAAGGGGCAACTATATTAGTGATGTAGCACTAGGGGCAAGAGACTACAGCAGAAGTGGTTGCTAATCATATGGCTAAAATTCTCAATGCACCTATGACATCTACATTAGATATCACTACACTCAAAGATGTGTAAACATTCACAAGAACCACAAGCGATAGAATAAATGCAAAATAGCATAAAGATTTGCTAGATTGACTAGTGGGAACTAGGCAACCACTTCCAAATGTCTTTAACGTTCCTGACAATATTACCGTAACCTAGTCAAAGCTGCTAAAGGCAAGGGGCAAGAATATCATCTTGGAGGGGTAACTTAAAATAGCCAAGGAGCTGAATGAACGCTTAGCTATAGAAGTTACCGAGTTAAAAGCCCATATTGCTAACCTTGCATTCCTCAACCTGGCACTGACAAGAGATGAAGCTATGGAATAGCTTCATACTAAACTAAAATGGGTTGAGGGTGTAATGAAGATGGTGGTATTCTATAGATCCTTGGTAAAGGTCACATACCAAAAGATTTAGAAGGCCTTAGATTAGACCTATAAGAGAACGTATGGTTGACTACAGAGAACCATCGCCTATAGAATGTTGATGAGCATAAGCAAAAATTAACAAATTTCATCCATCAAAAATAGGAGCAACTAGCCAGAGAAAACACAAAATCAAGGAGATTAGCAGTAAAAAAAAAAATATCTCCTTGGAGGAGGTTCATGCCCTTCACCAAAAAACTACAATCGATGTAGCCACCTAGAAATTAGAAGCTCTCATATTTAAGAAAGTTAAAGATCGTTATAGAGAGTAGGTCAATCTACAAAATGAAGTAAATGAAAAACACATTCAATTGGTGAAGGTGAAAATGAATGAAGCCTTTTAGCAACTCCAACAAGGGAAAGAATTGTGGCAACCCATTGTTGATGGGACAGATGCCTACAACAAAGTGAAAATCTGCACAAAGGAATTGCATATTGAGGAGATGATAGAATATATGAAGCTTACCAATCTTTGTTATACAAATCTGGCCATGTTAACTACTAGACGATTATGGTCAAAACTCAAGAAACAAGTGGCCAAATTGTACTTGTTGTATGAGGCTGAGTTCAAGCATCATAAAGACACCAAGCAAAAGCTTGTGGTGGCAAATGTTGAACTCAAAGTTCTCAAGACACAATTCATTAATCAATGGTCAACTACCAAGAACTTGGCCAAGAGGATGAATGACTAATAGGAGCTACAAAATGCAATTAGGGCATTCGATATCAAATGCAAAGAGTTCACTACAAGCTTTGTCAATGTGAAAGAGATATTCCTGATAATGCCCTATCCATGGGATATCCCCATTCCAGCCCACATTGGTGATGTTGCATGGACTATGAATGATCCTTAGAGTAAAGAGGAGAATATGAGGGTATTATTGGATGCCTTTCACCTTCCACCAATGGTTGTAGCCACAACAGGATAATTGCCTCAACTACCACACATACCTAAAGCTAGTGAAGGTCCTTCAAAACCTTAAGAGCCTCCACCTCTTGGGACTATTTGATCTTCTCCACCACCTTCATGCCACCAAAGGATGTGTTATCTAATTTTTATGTAGTCATGTACTGGTGTTCAATTTTGTATCATGAACATCATAATTTTTTATAATTTGTTAATTTGTACACTCAAGCACTTAGTTTTGTCAAGTCAGTTTGTTATGTCAGGAGTCAATCAATAATCCCATACCTTCCTAGTTTTGTAAAGGAACTTGAGGATGAGTTTTCATTTAGTCGTGGGGGTATGATGAGTGTCAAAGTATCACATCAATGGGCTCCCATTAACACAGCCTCATTAATAAGGCTACATCAATGTAGCATTTTTTATGTCTACGAGGCCTCGTCGATGCAATTCTGTAGCAAAAACTATAAATACAAGCTCTCATCCATGTTTATGCATAATAGAAGTCATAGTAGTAGCGAACCTCTTATAGTTTGTCTATTTGAAAGTTAGAATATTCCTCTGAGTGCCCATAGCAAGAGTCAAAAAGTGTATGAATCTTTATTCAAGCACTGTTAGACCTGAACCACACTAGTGTGTATGGCAATAAAGACAAGCCTTTTGATCAAACCTTGCATCACTTAGAATAGATTAATGATTCGTTTATGCATTTATTGTCTTCATTAATTATGCCATTAATTAAGTTAAATTAAGCTAAATTAGACCTTAAGTAATTAGTTAATTAATTAATCTAAATAGATTAAATGCATAAGTACGATTGCTTCGAGCATAAACATGTATTCTCTTGGTAATCTTAGTAGTGTTATTACTTGGTGTGCCTAGTAGCATAGCACTTGGTAACCTAGCAGTGGATACATGGGTTTAGGACATGTACCGAAAGTTGGACTGAATGTTTATGTTAGGATTAGTTAGGAACTAGTTAAGCAGTTAAATTAGATTATTTGTTAAATTAGTTCATCTCTCTTGTCTAAGGACCAAAGAACATAAAACATAAAACAAAAAAAATCATATGCCTTGATTACACTTAACCATACCTTTGTACCTTACAAGTCTAATTGAGAAGACAACAAACAATCTTTAGGGCAAGGTTCACTTCCTAGAAGACTAGTGCACTGGAAACTATAGAGTCCATAGAATTCAACTGGATCATGCGTGAACACTTCGTGATTCATATGGTTGGGCATAGGGGTACCTTGACCACTCATCGCTTTATCAAATACTATGAGTTGTTGAAGGTTCCTATTTTGTCAAGTCACTTAGTCTACATAGCCCCTACAATATGTTACTTGTAACAAATAAAATTTTACAAAACCGTTTGAGCACAATTTTGTCAATCTACTCCTAATTTCCCCTAGAGAGAAAGTTCCACAAGAAAACTAGAAATAGAGCAAGATTCAATGGACTTAGAAAGAGAAAGAAAATAAAGAATATTTTTGTGAATCTCAAATATTTAAGTAAGATAAATTGACATGAGAAAACACTTTGTAATACAGCTATTCCAATTCAATCTAATTACGAATTGTCCAAACCCTTTGAGCTTAACAAACAATTTCATAAAGGATAATCTTATTACACTACCAAAAATGCTGTGTCAATGACAAAGTACAAGCTTCTATTTTGATTTGTTAATAGTTGTTAAGAATTACGTTCAACAAAGCCTTCAAAAAATTTGACAATTTCAGGATTGAAATACCAAGGCAATACACATTAAAACAATGAAGTTATTTCAATTCTTTCAAAATATTAAATATTCTCCTAGATTCTCTATGATCAAACTACATAATTTCATTAAAACATTACTATTAAAATTCTCAAGATGCTTTTCTACAACATAAGTTTATGGCGATCCTTAATAGAAGTCTAATATTTCACAAAAACAAAGCTATAAAGGCAACCTAGGAAAATCCCAGAATTAAATACCAAGCACAATACTCTCTAAACTATTAGCTAAGTAACTAAAACAAAATGAGAAGAAATAAACTCACAGAATTAAAACAAAGAAGCTGAATTGATGTCTTTAGTAAGCCATGCTTTTACAATCTTCAATCTTTAATCTTCCCAAAAATTTTCCACCCCTCTTTAATTCTATCCTTGAGGTCCTTATATAGTGACCTTAGGGTAGTTACAATAATCATGAGAGGTTAAGAATGTTACAAATATCTAGGGATCTTAATTCATAATCACTTTAGAAGTTATAACTTCCATAGGAAGTTATTAAAATTGGAGAAATACAGCCTATAATTAGCAAGTGTCCTCTTAGTAATCACAATTTTACAAATATTAAGGAAATTAAGTTATAACTTCTATAAGATGTCATAACTTCTTATGTAGAGTTTAATGCTATAGAAAATAAAGGTATGTTTTCCAAATGTCCAAAAATTTCCTTCCTTATAATTTTTAGAAGATATATTATATCTTATTATCAATGATGTTGTGCTAAAATTGACTTCTTCCCATAATGAAGGTTTTAATTTAAATTTTTAAATGTTATTTTACATGGTAAAAGGTAGATCAATAAAAATAATAAAATCACTTAGAACCATAATATAGTGGTGAAGATTTAGGAGCGTAGTATCAACTCCGCAACCATGCATCGCATCCCACAAGTTCATTGATATCCACAACCACGTATACTGCCCTATGCTTGCTATGCTCACAGATGAAATTATGAAACATGATTTTGGCAAAGGGGGGTTTTTCATGACCACTACATGGTGACCTCTGTGTCTTACACCCCTTCTTCCCCAGCAACCACTCCTGGATCTTTGTGTAATGGAGTCTCGTAGTTGTGCTTTCAGTTGTTGTGGCTATCTACATTGATGCCACTTAAGGTTAGTGTCATTACTATCATTGTCTTTGCTTCCTCCACATGCTATAGGTCATCCATCTGCCCAATATGTAGAGATGAGGATTTTGTAGATTGTTGTGTTGTACCTTGGTAGTTCAAGAACTACTAGAGATGCTCGTGTGCCTACCTCACGCTTGTTGTGATGCTCATTTCATGACTTTGTTGATCTAGATGTAGTTGCCATTACAAGCAAGATTAGTTAAGATATGCTATGAATGAAGGAGACTTCTACAACTACAGTTTTATCTACAAACACATGATTTTAATGGCTATGAAAGCCATGGATCTGAGAGCATTAATGCTTGAATAAGCCTGGTGCTTTGCAGGATAATCCTATTTCCTGTCGATGATGCACACAACTAACTATTACATTTTAGGTCATGTTTCTAGCCATGTATTTGGTCACATTTGCCACATTACCTTCTAAAGGTGCAAGGGTTTGATCTAGAAAGCCAACACTATTGGAGATCGTTTGGTGCCCATAGTTCAAATTAGCACCATGTGCCATGCCATGGTCGTTCATTTCTTGGACATCTGTTGCAACAACTTTGGATAAAATTTAATATTTTGATGAACACCATTTTGGAATTTCAAAATTTTATTTTTAAGGTTTATTAACTTCCTCTTAATGTTTATAAAATTCCTAATTAAAATATAATATACCTTGATTAGACATATCCCTCACATGAATCTAGTATTCTCCTCTAACATTGCTTTGAAATATCACCTTTATAACCTTTATCTTGTATTTGATATTGGGCTAGCTTCAAATATGTTTTTTTTATAAAACCAAAGTATCACTAGCTTATATATATATATATATATATAACTAAAAATAGAATCACTCATTCCTCCTCTATTTTTCTACTACTTACCCAATTTAGTTTTACCCTCTTGGTCAAGTTTGCTCTTTCTTTGTTTGTTAATGGAATTTTTGAGAAATAAATATCTTGCATAAATAATGCTCAAAAACACCATGAACAAACAAAGAAAGCAAACTTAACTGAGAGGGTAAAACTAAATTGGGTAAGTGGTAGAGAAACAAAGGAGTGATGAGTGATTCCATTTTTAGTTATCTTGTTACCTCGTCTAGTAGTTGGGCTTGGTTAACATCATTTTTAAAAAAAATCATCTCGGCCAATTTATAGATAGATATATATATACATATATATATAAGCTAGTTGAGCGGTTTCACGGGCTATGAGTAGAATTTAATTATTTTTTTATTTTTTAAGTTATCATCACTATTTGCATTCCAAATAATATATACAGGTAAACATAAATTGGTTAAAATAAAAGTTTATATATTTTGTATATGTTGATGAAGGAATACATTGCACAATTATTGCAACAAACATTATAGGGTTTCATAATAGGATGAGCAAAAGGAAAAATACAATGATAAGTGTGAACTTAATATACCAAATCCTCCTATTGAGCAAAACGAACTTCCTATGCAATTCTACTTGGAGATGTTTAGCATCTAAAATTTTTCTATATCTTTGCACATGGAAAGGAGGATGAATCTTTAAAGAATCAATGGTCTTGACTCTAGATAATGCAACAAATGTTAGACCCGTAAGTTCTCTTGTGGAGCGGTTTCACAAGTTATGAGTAGAATTTAATTTTTATTTTATTTTTTAAGTTATCATTATTATTTGCATTCCAAATAATATATACTGGTAAACATAAATTGGTTAAAATAAAATTTTATATATTTGGCATATGTTGATGAAGGAATACATTGCACAATTATTGCAACAAACATTACAGAGCTGTATAATAGGATTGAGCAAAAGGCAAAATACTATAATAAGTGTGAACTCAATATGCCTAATTCTTGAACTGAGCAAAACAAACTTCTTATACAATTCTACTTTGGAGATGTTTAGCATCTGAAATCTTTTTGTATCTTTGCACATGAAAAGGAGGATGAATCTTTAAAGAATCAATGTTTTTGACTCTAGATAATGCAACAAACATTAGACCCATAACTTCTCTTGAACCAATGTGAATAGTAGCCTTATCTAGTGAATAGTAGCCTTATCTAGTGTCAATCGTAATGGTGACTAACGAGATGCTCCTTGGACCACAGGTACAATTGGCACATGATGAGGATTACCATTATCAAAGGCACATCCAATGTAGGAGTCAAAATCAACAATAACATATAATGGTAATGCAAGTGTCCATTTACCTTAAGGATACATAATACTGTGAATCATGCCAAGTGCACCATTCAACAATCCTGATTTAGGCAAAAGGTTGACTGTAAGCATTACCTTTGCACCTTCACATATAAGCAAATATTGCATTACTTGTTGTAGTATATGGTTGTTGCACTACTTGTTGCAATAGATGGTTGTTGTTGCTGATCTTGAAGAAAGTGTTCTTCACCTTCTCTATTGGGACTAATAGCAGCAGAATCCATGTTTCTAAAAATGCATGAATTCCAATATTTCACCTCTTAATTTTATAACATGATGCCTAAGTTCAATATCTTTAAATACTGCATCACACCGTGACTGTCATCACCTTAACCGTTGCCATGATCGTAACTATCACTGTAACCATAATCATCATCATTTATAATAATAATAAATATTCATTATTACTATAATTGTAACCATTACCATTTATAATAATAATAAATATTCAATATTACCCGCCATTTATAATAATAAATATTCATTATTACATTCGTCGGGCCCTACACGTGAGGGAATATGAAAAGATGAATGGGGAGCCCAAGGGTCGAGGGGCATCAATTGAATAGAGATTCAGCTCCCCTGTAGTGACTCTTTGGCTCCCTTGCATTTGGTGCATGCATGTGAGGGAATACAAAGAGACAAATGGAAAGCTCAGGGATTAGGGGGTAGTAATCAAGTAGAGATTCAACTACTCTGCACTGATTCTTTAGCTCCCATGCATGTGGCACATGTGTGTGAGGGAATACAAAGAGATCAAACTAAATTGACACTGCAACATATATTTGTAATGCATATTCATTCATGGAGATATAAAAGATCACATTACAAATGCATAAATAATGCTATTATTATATCACAGGCTTTTGTATATTAACATTATTGTTACAATGGACAAGATATGAATGATGCTAACACCTCATTCATAATTATTATATTATAATTATTGTGGAATCTAATAAATGTTATGAGATTATTATAATTAGAGCAATAATCCATAATTATAATTTGAGATATTATGGATTATAAGATTCATTCGAATGGCAAACATTTCATAATAAATAAAGCCAAGATATGATGAAATATTACTCATAATCCATAATTTTAGAGATATTATTTATTCATTCATAATGCTAACCCATAATGATTATATCTCAGTTAGCATTATCCATAAGATATATATAATGAAATGATTATAAATAACTGACTTTATTTATGATGAAATGTTTATAATCATTATATATAATCATTTATGTTTATGATTATAAATATATCATTATATATAACCAAGATTATGAATAACCGAGATAAATATAATCATTGGCTCCCCTGCAGTGACTCTTTGGCTAGGGAAGATTTATAAATAATTGGTTATTTATGATTATGGCAAGACATGTGCGTCGACAGAGAGCTCGTCGTCATTTTCCTCGGCATTAGCTAGGATCATCACAGCAAGATCTTGCTAGAGATCTTCCCATGGTCTAGGTTGCCAGAGGTGCAAAAGTTCTCATTTTTAAAATTTTCCAGGTTAACAACCATATCATCCATTAGATTCCATCAATCAAAGAATATGTACATAAAGAAAAGGTCTCACTACATGTGAGAAGGTAAGAAGAAATTATCAAATTTGAACTCTTTAAGTCCTCCCAATAAGCAGAAAAAATTGTTAAAATTATGACCAAAGTCAGATTGACATCTCAAATTAGCTAATAATTTCATGTGCTAGCAAAAATGCTAATGCTTTTGCATTTTATTAAAATGCATATTGCAAATGAAAAAGCAGTCACAATTGTAACAACTGAATGCATCTACTCCATGGTAACTACTAAATTTCAAAGCACAGCCATAGAAATGATAAAACCTACATAAAATATACAATGAGATAAAGAGAAAATGAACTTACAAATGTTCCTTTACATTGAAAAATGGTGTAGTAAAAGAAGATTGCTCAAGATAGTAGCAGAAATTTATAATTTCAGAATTCCCTGCCACTCCAAAAAGCATTGAAAAAAGAATAGAACCAAACTTTGAAATATTTTTGCATTGGGAATGAAAATGTATCAGAATGCATGCTAAGTACTAATGATAGAAGAGCTCAGCTTGAAGTGAAACCATGAAAATTGCACAAAATCATCAAAATGTAATTTTCAACACGTTACAATTCACTATAAAAAATTAACAAAAACACACATAAAAAGACTGGTAGAAAGTTTGTTTCTAGAAAGAGATTCCAATAACCAAAGGCTATTGTTAACACAGAAACTTCAGAAGATCCTTCTCCTTAAGCTACAACTTCAATTGTAGCCATTACCATCTTTCCTCGAATGCCTCTAGCTCTACCCCTCATCCTACCCCTACCTGCAAAATTTTATGCTTAAAACATACATTCAAAGAAAGCTACTCAAGAAACATATTGGCCTAATCTATATATAAATTTTATCCAGAAAAAAAGAAATCTAAATGAAGGGATATTTTAGCTATTATAACAAAAATTGTATTATGATTGTCGATAATGTGTGCATGTCGTGGCCCTCAATGTTAAGCAAGAATGCAACAAGGACCGACTGGCCTACTGCCTTATTGCTGCCTTGGTTGAAGAAGCGCATGTCAATGAGCCTGTTATTGCAACTGAAGCATGGGCCACCATCATAGGTTCCTTTCTAGTGCTCCAGCAGAGCTCTAAAGCTAGCATCATTGAAGCTAGTTTGGTTGGGCCAGGTGGCCTACAACAACACTTGTAAACGGAGATGGAGACAGAATGGAAATGAAATTCTCATTCCCATTCCCATTCCCATTTTGCATTTGGTTTCATTTGGCCTTTTTATGTGTGTAGCGGGAATATGAAAAACTATGGCTCTTTGGTTCACATTTTGCACAACGGGAATATGAAAAGGTGTGGCTTTTTGGTTCATGTTTTTTTCCATTTCATGGGATCTTACATGGTGCGTGACATGGAGGGTGACAAATGCACTCCCCCCTCCCCCCCTATCTTGCGAGACAAGTTGGCCTCTCGGCCAAAATAACTTTATTCACTTTTTAAAGCCTACCAAGAATCATCACTACTCCATAATAATGGTAAAAATGTGACAACATGTCCATAGATGTCTATACTCTTGATTAAGCATCTATGTTTTTGGTTAGATGTCTATCCTGTAGGAGCCAAAAAAATGCTCATTTTGATGCCTAGAACCTCCAAATGCCTCCAAACAAGTCCCCATAGGCCTTAGAATCCCTTAAACTCATCAAAATGAGCTAAAAACACCTCTAAACATGTCAAAACATCCTAGAATCTTTATCATAAAAAATCAACACAAGAAGACACACTCATCCAAGTCTCCTTCAAGCGCGAAAACCTACAAAAACAACATGTAGGACAAACACAAGGAAATTAGAAGAGATGTTCCTACACCATAATTAAGAAAAATTATATATCTAGATGAATTTATGAAATTGTCAATGATGGTAATGCAACAAATCATATTGTGCAATCAATGAAATCTGTATAGAAATCCATATCACTAGAAAAATGTCAAAATTGTGTTAATGTTGAAGTGGTTAGGGAAATCGTAATGATATTATTTTAGAGATTAGAGTTATGAAATACATTAAATCTATAAATAGTAAAATGGATTTTCTTTGATAGTTTTTATTATTAATGAGGTTTTACACATTCATGAATTTATAGTCATTTTTTTGTTGCTCATAGTTTTTTAATTTTTCTAAAAGAATGCAATTCAATATGCTTGGAATGATACAAATGAAGTTGTTTTTCTTTAGTGGGTTAGTTCATAGATGATTTTTAACGGGGTACCTAACATGTTTTGTTACTGTGCGTTTATAGTCATGATTTTTTATTTCTCAAAGTTGTAAATGGCTACTAAACTCATGGGTTTGTGCTAATGATTTTTGTTACGATAATTTATTTTATTTTATTTTTCAAGGTGATTTAATATGTTTAGAATTATACAAATTCATTTATTTTCTTTCATAGGTTAGTTCATATATAAGGGATGATTTTTTAAGGGGTACCTTATATGTTTTGTTAGCACTAGGATTATCGAATATTTAAGTAGTTATTAGTTCAAGAATGTATTTGACATAAGGGACTTGTTTGCTATAGAGGAAATTGTGGGTAGAGAAATAGTTTTTGATATGTTATGATTTAGCAATTGTAGGTTTAATATTGTATAAGAAGGAATAGTAGAATAGTTTAGTTTAGTTTAGTTTAGATGATGTTGTATATTTGTTATTATCCTAGGTAGTATGAGGTGTTTACGTACAAGTTATGACATTACTTGACAAAAATGACATTGCCATAATTGAAAAGAGGAAGAAGAGACTATAGTAATTGATGAGTGGCGAGGTACCCCTACACTCAACCATACGAATACGAGCGTAGCACACGCGATCCTGTTGAACTCCCCAAACTAAGTGCCTACATGCCCCATGGAACACTTGGGGTTAATCATTCATTGTCTTCCCAGACTTACTTGTAGTTTTCACAGTGTATGGTTAAGTAAGTCCGAGGTATATGATTTTTATAGTCTTTTATGTTTTATGTCTCCTATGCTAACAAGGTGAAGGGTTGAAAAACTAATTACTAACTCTAACTAATGAACTAAGTCTAAATTACCTAGTGTCAGCATCCATTCCCACATACCGTACACACCCTGAACCGATGCAACCGTGGCTACCAAACGCTAATTGTTGCTGGGATCACCACGCGTAACGCACGTGCTCGAAGTGGTCATACTGAGGCACTTAACTAGGAGGAAAGGATTGAGAGAATCTAATCTAGCCTAAGTGCGATGAGCATCTGTTCCTTGATTATCCCTACACATCCTTAAATGCTCGTAATCAAGTCGTACTCATTCCGCATTACTAGGAGATAAGG
>MNCI01033814.1:80565-96907 GCA_015680685.1 Gnetum montanum | reverse complement strand
GATGAGGAAACAAGGAAGAGCCGCCTCTTATTTATAGATATGATAGTGCACCGTGATATCACGTACATGATATCGCATGGGATGCGATATCAGAGCGACCGAGATATCGCGTCTCATCATACCCCCATGACTAAATGAAAACTTGTCCTTGAGTTCCTTACAAAATATTGGAAAGGTATGGGATTATTGAGGTGAATGGAACTAATGGGATTACATGNCCTTAATGCCCTGACAAACCCACATTCAAAGAGTCCGTAGGCTCTAGGAATGTCAATTGGAACAAGAGTTAAAGTCTTAACCGCAAGAATTTACTAAAAAGAAAATAACGTATCAACCAAAATATATACACTAATGATACAACTGGAAATGAGATGAAGNCAACGCCAAGATTGTGCCTTTCGTTGTCCATCCATAAGCACACCTTTGATCTTGCTCCTTGCATAGCTGCTCCTAGCATTGCTCCATTCCAAGTGTTTTCTCCAGATCTAATCCGTTGTTGTATGATCGCCATCTACACACACAACACAATCATATATTAGCAAGGGTAAATGAATCATCATGTAATTAATACCTTGCTNCCATCCTCTTGAAGTAACAAGAATGCCTTCTCCAAGAGTCACCACCATTCTGATGAAACAAAGAGGAGAGAATGGGAAGCGAGAAGGGCCTTAGTTAGAGGGAACATTTTTAGTTCCATAACCGGTGCTTGTAGCCCAATTGATTATTTCGTCTAAGGGGTGTACTTTGAATTCTCACTTTTTTTTTCTTTTTTTGTGTTTTGTATTTTTATGTGTGAGAACCACACCATGCAAAGACTTTGTTATTTTTATTGTCTCAGCTTCCGATAATTGGGTAACATCGGAACGGCGAGAAAACCTAAGAAGAAAACATCCAAGAACCCAAGAGAATGTCCTAGACAAAAGCATCAAGTTCCCTTGAAGTCACATCCTTTTCAAACCTTGAGTCCTTCCTTAGTTTGAGAAGTGCCCAGTCACCGATTCGTTAAGGTTCTTATTATGAAGGAGACTATACATTTCCAAGCCAAGAGAGACCATAGAAACTGGTGGATGGATGGATGAAGTGAACTCATTGCTTGCCATATCAAAAGAAACATACCTTAGTATCAACATTGTGACTTAAAAGTAAAAACCAAACATTAGCAATCAACATGAAAATAGTTCATAGCATCAGGAAGAACAATTATTGGGTGACAAACTTACAAGGTAGATCACACACACACACATACCAAAAAATGGAAAAGTATAATGATGTTGTAAAACAAAAACAAGAAAAGTTAAAGAAAGTTGTAAAACAAAAACAAGAAAAGTTGAAGAAAGTTGTAAAACAAAAACAAGAAAAGTTAAAGAAATTGTAAAATAAAAATGTGTAAGAAAAAGACTTGTAAAACAAAAATGCGTAAAAAAAATGTGTAAAACAAAAACTTAAAAAGAACTGAGGGCCCCCATATGATTATCATAGGTGGCCATCTCCCTCATGACTAAATTGCAAGGGAGAGATCCAAAATAATGAATGTCTACTTGAATTTCATAGAAGTGCCCAACTCCTTTCAATTGATGATCTTAGGTTGAGAGGTGGAAGTTGGCGACGCTCATATTCCAACGTGTCTATGCCTTCATTATTGGCATGGTTTGTCTCCTCAGTTCATTCCATGCATATTTGTTTGCTCTTTCAAGTAGCTGTCAACCACGAGATGTCTACTACTTGTTGTGTGGTTGCTACATACAGGTATCTTTGTTTCAAAATTTCAAGGGCACACCTGTTACATGGAGGCATTTCCTCCATGTCATCACTCGATGAATCACTGTATGTGATGCATGGAACTTTCCTCTTCTCAATCTTTCCATAAATGTTTATCTTAGAAATTTCCAAGGAAAGATCACAAATCCCTAGGTATGCATCTACTGTACTTAGCNTTACAGTATGCATTAACATAACCGTATGCGTACAGCTCTGTTGGACTGAAGGATGCTCCGAAGTGTTAGATGGTGGAGAAGTGTACCTAGACTCAACCGCTTGTTGTGAGAGCTTGTCTAGGCTTTTGGTTCTAAAGAAAGGTCTTCTCTTTTTATAGTTGTCAGAACCAACAGCGGGTTGAATGTTTACAACTCTCATAGAGTTACGTTGTTGCGGTTGAGTAGGGAGTTCCCCTTGCATTGTTGGAGCAGGTTGTATGGGAACTATAGGTGGAAGAGGTGTGGATGGAGGTGGAGGATGGTGAGTATGTGGGATGCCTCCCAAAGGATAAGGAGTCATCCTAAAGTACTCCCAAACTTGGTAGTGATGTTGGGGAGTTGTGTGCCTCATAGAGTCACTTGGAGAAACCGGCTGCTGCACATAATAGCCATAATGATCAGGTTGCCGGTAAGGGTATTGTTGTTTCGACAATGGCATCCCCCATGACTTTGGATATTGCCACTATTGATGTTGTCTGATGGGTTGTGGTGGATTTCCACTTGCATAGTACATTAGTGGTTGGTGGAACTGCCTTGGGTTACCTTGAGGATAAGGTAACCTTCGGGGTGTTTTCCGTTGGTTGAGTCTTGGGTTAAGTACATACACCACAAACTCCTGTAGATGTGAGATGATTGGACAACATCCCTTAGGATGGTCATAGTGGCAGATCTCACATCGACCATCATCATCTATGTATGAATCCACAACTTCATCGGAGATAGTAATTTGCCCCTTACCCTTGTTATGTGCAGGGCCTGAATTTCTCCGCTTTGTCTTATCTTTGTCACTACTTCGTTCCTCCTTAGACTCTTCTACAATTTTCAAGATAGTTTCAAGTCTAGAGTCTAAGGAATCCCATAATTGATCCATCTTAGCCAATACTTTTGTTGTTAGTTTTTGAATCGACAAGGTTTTTCTGTTCATCAACTCTTCGAGTGGTGACTCATCCTCTTCATTGCAAAATTTCACTCCCTTCTTTCGAAGGAAGGAATCACGGTTGTATTCTTTCACACTCTCTCTTTTTCGTAGTTCACCTTCTTCTTTTTCTACTTATTCCAACAAGAGATATACTTTATGGGCTCTAAGTTCTAATAGTCTCCCTTGGGCATAAGTCCCAAGGGTTCTCCTTGTCTCATGTCTTAGCCCATCCACGATGTGGCAAAGTTGATCCTGCTGTGCGTAACCATGGCCTAGGCAACAATGTAACAATGTGTAGTAGTGGGCCATGGCAGCATCCAAGGGTTTGTGATTACCTTGCTTCCATCCTTGGATCTTCTTACGCAAATTAGACACTCTGGAGTACATTTGATACTTATCGTTGAAGAGTTCTAATATCGTACTCCACCTCCTGATGATTTTCGATTCTAAGGACTAGTACCAACTCTCTGCTTCTTTAATGAGTGTCCTTGAAAACAACTTAAGTTTTTGCCACTCGTTCTCTATGTTTTACAAGGCACAGGCGTCATGGAATGCCTATAAATGATGCTACAAATCAGCATTGTATCCTCCTTCAAATTGTGGGATGTTGTTCATGTCTAAGCGTTTGATCCGACTATCTTTTAAATGCCTTGTGAGAATTCTTACAACCTCTGTTATGTCAAGCATACTTCAGGTTGCAAGTAGGGGTTTGTCATGATCATCTCTTTCATGATGCCTATGATGTCTTTGTTGTTCCCTACTTTCCCTTCGTTCATGCCCTTGTCCTCTCTCTCGACTCTCTCATCGAGGTCTCTCGTTTTTCTTACCTCTATCCTCACCGTTATGCTCATGATGGTTGTGCCTAGATGTAGAAGGAGAGGGTGAGTGATGAAATAAAGGAGAAGAGAAAGGAGAACCATTGCCATGACGATGCTTCCTACCTTCTCTTGGGCTACTACGGCCCCAATCGTGATGACGATCTAAGTGCCCATCCTTATCTTTTATTGTTGTTCCCTCTATGAATAGTTGGTGTTCACGAGCATGAGAACCAGGGTTATGTATTATTGATCGTAAGTTTTGATACCCAAACTCCTCACCATCGTTAGGAGGGGGAACATCTTTTGATAGTGAACCCGTTATGAGTGGTTCACCATCGCTTATTTTGCTAAGGATGTGCGGGCCTTTGCCCTTCAACAATGTATGTTGGCTCTCCTGCCGTGAGTCCCTCATACGTTGTGTAGTTGTGGGATGATAATCCCTTGTATCAAAATCTGCTATAACGTATTCAGCATAGAGTTGAGTCATGTCAATCTGTGCCAAAGCACAAAGGAGCATGTTAGGAACTGATTGATCTGGAGGTAACACGATGTTACCTTGCAAATCCCTCCAGTGCATCTGTTCATCTTGATGGAGGATAAAAGTAAAATTTGGAATATACTCATCAGGATGAGTATAGACTATCCAGTATTGTTGAGGACTTGGCGGATTTAGGTTATGTGTTTTTGATTGCTGACTGTTCTTTGTATTGTCCCTAGGTGGTGAGTTGCTCTTATGAGAAGAAGACATTGTTATCGGTGTGCTAATTTTACCGTTATATAATTTTTTCTTTAATTAACCCGAAGGTTTGTTTAGGCTCCCAATGATGTGAGTGATATCTTATGTTCTATTTAGCACATAAACACTTAGTCCTTGGCAACAGTACCTATGATGAGTGGCAAGGTACCCCTACACTCAACCATACGAATACGAGCGTAGCACGCGCGATCCAGTTGAACTCCACAAACTAAGTGCCTACACGCCCCATGGAACACTTGGGGTTAATCATTCATTGTCTTCCTAGACTTACTTGTAGTTTTCACGGTGTATGGTTAAGTAAGTCTGAGGTATATGATTTTTATAGTCTTTTATGTTTTATGTCTCCTATGCTAACAAGATGAAGGATTGAAAAACTAATTACTAACTCTAACTAATGAACTAAGTCTAAATTACCTAGCGTCAGCATCCGTTCTCACTTACCGTACACACCCTGAACCGATGCAACCATGGCTACCAAATGCTAATCGTTGTTGGGATCACCACACATAACGCACGTGCTCGAAGTGGTTGTACTGAGGCACTTAACTAGGAGGAAAGGATTGAGAGAATCTAATCTAGCCTAAGTGCGATGAGCATCGGTTCCTTGATTATCCGTACACATCCTGAAATGCTCATAATCAAGTTGTACTCATTCCGCATTACTAGGAGATAAGGATGAGAGAGAAAGTAATAAATAACATTAAATAAAATCCTATTCCATGCACTGCAAGGTTTATCCAGAATGTTCGTCTTTATTGCCATACACAACTTGTGTTCAGGTACAATGTTGCTCAAATAAAGATCCGTTCACTTTAGGACTCCTACTGCGGGCACATGGAAAATATTCTATCTATGGAGTGATCAATCTGCCAGAGTTTCCCTACTTCTAGCCTAGGATGAGGAAACAAGGGAGAGTTGCCTCTTATTTATAGATATGACAGTGCACCGCGATATCGCAGGGGATGACACGATATCGCAGTCTATGTGATATCGTGTCTCATCAGTAATAAAAGAAAGAGAAAATATAATTAATTAACATATATAATATCATAAATTCAAAAATTTGAAAGTACTCATGAAAACTAGAAAAATGGTGTAGATCAATAAAAATGACAAGACAGACTTGACCACAACCTATGGTATTGTAGGTTTTGCAAAAATAGAGATTGGAAGATGCACAAAATGGCTAAAGATTGAGCATGACCTCACCATGACTTATGGTATATTACCATGACCTTATCATGACTCATGATCAATGTCAATAACTACATCATGATCCATGATTAACTTATGGTTTTATACAGAAATCCATAAAAATGAAAAAAATAGCAAAAGGAAACTATCAAATGTTGAGCAAATGAGGAGAAACTATAAAAAACAAAACCAAGTAAGCACAATAAACCAAAGAAAATGAGGAGAAAAAGACCAAGAGACAACAATACAATAAGAGAAATTAAACCTTAAGAACATCTTTGGAAACCCACAAGACTTTGGAAACTTGGAATCTCTTAAAAGGACTAAAACCCAATAGACACTATGACAAGGTGAATGTAATGAAATCAATAAGATAATTCAATGAGCAATATCCATGCCCCAAAATTATTAGTGGAATAATTCTCACAAAACCCTTGGAAATTCAAAAATCATCAAATTGCATAAAAAATTACAGTAGAACCCAATTTCCATCAAAGTATAAAAAGTAGAACCCAATTGAACAATGAATCAAAGTATAAAATTACATCATTCTAATTGAGCAAGGAAAACCCCAATTTCCATCAAAGTTCACATAGATTTGCCTGAATTCAACAATACCCAACCCATGTTAAATGTGCACAAAAACCTATGAAGTAAGAAAAATAAGAAAAAAAAACCAAGATTATTCACTTAGAAGATTGAAGCACAAATTCTCAACAACATACAAAACTAAATCATGAACTCTTGCTACCCAAGGCTCATGAGCTAGTAAAGCTCCACACACCACCATAACCCTTCAACCTAACAACACTTCCACATCCAAGAAATTGGATGCCAAAGTAACTAGTTGAACTAAGTATGGAGTTTTTATGAAAAAACAATTCAAAAATCAACAAGAAAAAACATACATAACCTTCCATAATACAAAAAAAAACATTCTTAAAACCATAACATAATGAAACAACACGTACTATAATAAGATTAATAAAATAAAATATCAAGCTCACATAGAAATCAACTATACCATCATATGCCATGCATAAATTCAACGATACCCAATGCACACCGAATGTGCACAAAAACTTATGAATTAAAATGAATAAGGAAAGAACCTAAGATTATTCACCTAGAACATTGAAGCACAAATCCTCAACAACATACAAAAGTCAACCATGAACTCTTGCTACCCAACACCCATGAACTAGCAAACCTGCATACACCACCATAAGCCTTCAACCTAACAACAATTCCACATCCAAGAAGTTGGATGCCAAAGTGACTAGTTTAATGGAATATAGAGTTTTTATGGAAAAACATATGTAACCTTTCATAATACAAAAAAACTTGCTCAAAACCATAACATTAGGAAACAACACATACAATAACAAAATTAATAAAATAAAATATCAATCTCACAAAGAAATCAACTATACCATCACATATTCATGCCATGCCTATACCATAGCCTCCATGAGAATTTATCAAAACTCATCCATTGAGTTAATGCATATCACCTAATAAATAATAATTCAAATTAATGATAATAAAATACATAACTAAAATAATGCATAAAAAATTAAAATAGAAATAGGCATAAAACATACAAAGTTAAAAAAATTAACTAGGTAGTAGCATAATCAAAGCATGACATATCATCTAGGTATCACCAAGCACAAAGCACAAAAGTGGGAGATACTAATCATGACATCTAAAAATATGGATTGTTACATTGGCAATGGGAGGAGTAGTGATGAATCATGATTCATTAGGCTTTGATATCGGACCCACAACATTGGATCCACGATATTGAGTACGCGATATCGTGGCTTGGCTAATGATATCGGATACACGATATCGTGACTCCTGTGTGGGCCTATAAATACACATGTAGGCACAAGGAGTCAATCAGTAGTTCAGTTAGAAGTTAGTTTTCATTTTTAGTTCTTCTCAACCCTTTTTCCCCAATGCATGCCCACAGTTGATGATTGTAATTGTACGACACCTTTATTCGAGTGTGACGTACTTGGACACGTGCATGATCAGAAATAAAGATCGAGATTACTTCATCATTGTAGCATTCACTTAGTTTAATTATTTAATTGTTATTCATTACTTCCTTAATTAATACTTCTTTACCCTCAACTCCTATCTCTATTATTGAACATGGAATGAGTACAACTTAATCACGAGCATTTAAATGTGACTCCTTGGTATCCCAGTAGCGTACCTAAGATATGCGCTTAGTAATCCCAATAGTAGTCATACATGAGGTCCAAGATGTGTACGGATGATTAAGGATCAATGCTCATCACACTTAGGCTAGTTAGATTCTCTTCTCCTATGTCCTATTAGCTTAACTCTCTCTGCCTTTTCCTCCTAGCTTAATCAAAGTTATTTTCTATTGCCTCTTGGAGTAGCACTAGTTTAGGATTACATCATACACCTCGCTCTAAACTAAACCATATGTGACAAAGCAAATACTAGTCTAGATGGGAAGACAATGAACTATGATCAACGAGTAACTATCTAGATACCACAACTAGTCCATCTATGGAGTTCAACTAAATCATGCGTGAAACACTTGTATTCATATGGTTGAGTGTAGGGATACCTCGCCATTCATCATTGGCATCGTTACTGGGGACGGTGTTAGTTATTTAGATTAGTTACATCATACAAGATCATTATAACAAGTATTAACAATATATCCTTTAGAAAAGAAATTAAATTAAATTCAATCAAGTCACACACCACTCACAACGATGTCTCTCTCACAAGACTATGCTAACACCACAACTAGTGAGGCAATTCATTGGAGAACCAATGAATTATATGATGAAGACAAAGTTTGGAGTACTCAACTTTATGCAGGAATTCCATATGTTCATGAGTATCCCAACAATACTCAAGGATTCTTGTCAACTAACTCTGACACCTCTCGTAAGGATGGGATAGCCCATAGAATCAGGAGGCCCAAAAGGCCTAGGACCTTATCAATAATTAACAAGAATCTATTAGGGGATGATTGGAAAACTTACAAAAGTCAGGACAAGTTTTTAGTTCTTTCTCTTCCTCTATTCCTTCAATGTCAGATTATGACACAAATGACTATCTTTCAAGGGATCGACGTAGAACTAAAAATCGAGCTCATAGAGAAAATCAAGAATACCAACATGAACAAGGACAACATTGTGTCAACTCGCAAACTCACAACCTACTTAGTGACAATGAACCCCTGTTGGCCACTAAGAGCCTAATGCCTATACAAGAGGTTGTTCGAATATCCTGGAGGCATCACAAAGAAAGTCGTCTACCTAGGCTTGATTTAAACAACTTTCCCAAGTTTGCAAGAGGCTATGATTCAAATCCGCAACAACATATACAAGCCTTCTATGATGTCTGTGCATGGAATAATATCAATAATCGGTGGCAAAAACTTAAGCTCTTTCCTATGACACTCGTTGGCCAAGCAAAAGTGTGGTATAGATCCTTAAAACCAAAATCAATTTGTAGCTGGCCAACAATGGTCGAACTCTTTACTGAACGATATCAAACCTACGCCAGAGTGTTGGCCTTGAGGAGACAAATCCAAGAATGGAAACAAGGGCAACATGAAACCTTGGACATGGCCTTAGAAAAATACTATTCTTTGTTAAACAAATGCCCAAGCCATGGATTCTCCAAGGAAAGGCTAATGTATCACATCAGGGATGGGCTTCGTAATGAAACAAGGGAAACCCTAGGGATGTATGCCCGAGGTCAATTGTATGAGCTACAAACCCATCAACTCCAAGAGCTTATTAAGCAGTTAGCAAAAGAAGAAGGAGAAATGGTTAAATGGGAGAATGTTTAAAACTCTCAATGGGACCAAAATCTTGAATTAGCAAAGGTCCATAACCATAAAGAGGAGAAATCATCTCACCTTGAGGAAGTGCAACCATTTCTATCTTTGCCAATACAACAATCACTAGATTAAATTGAGGCAAAGATTAATAAGATGATGGAATGGGTGCATGGAAAATATGGAGAATATGCTAACAATAGTAGAGGTACAACTATGTCGAATCAAGAAATAGGACACGACACCACACAACAATCAAAACAAAAGATAGAAGATAATAAGAATAAGAACTCAACTATTAACTTCACATATTAATGCAACGTCTATCTATACGATCACCCCAAAGGCCAATGCCTAGTTTTGCCACATTTACATGAGCATTGGGAAAGAATGTTACATCTAGATTTTGTACAAAAATATCGGGTTTAACCACAGTGGCAAAAGCCCTAGTCATGGGGAAGGCCATCGCCAACCTGACCATATCCTTTGTATGTCCCAATGCCAAATGCTTACTATGTTCAACACCCTATTTCTCCAACCAGATCATCATCCTCTACTTCACCTCATCATTATCATTCTCAAGAATACTATCCACTCATACCCTCTCCGACAAGGTTGCCACCTCATGTACCTTACACTTTTCCTCAACAATAATATTCTCATCCTTCACCTCCTTCTACATCACCACCAATTGTACTAGAAGGTTTGTCACCATAGCACCAACCTATGAATGCTACTTGTGCTACTACTATCAATAGCAGTGGAAGTACTCAAAAGTGCCCTTTCTTTAGGCATGGCCATAGGAAGAAGCATCACGATGCTGAACCCACTACATCTTCCAACCCAACACAAGTTCAATGCTATGATGCATCCTTCTCCTCAAACTCAACACCTCGTGTTACCTTATCAAGGCCACCAATCAATACTCCAACAACTATGGGGCCTAATGAATATAACCACAAAGGGGAACACATTGATCCTTACATGCCATCTTATGGTCAAGGGTGCCATAGTGGGATAGCTCCTTATCCCATGACCCCATCATATAACCTACCCCACTATGTCTATTATGGTCAAGTGTATGAACCCCAATATGGGTACATTCCAACCACCACATCAAAAGACACCTAGTGGTTGAGATATGATCGATCCCCAACATTTCCAACATGCATGGATCTACACTTTCCATTTATTAATTCTCGCCATGATCACAGGTTCAGTCATGGGGGACATCCCCCATTATAATAAACAGAATTAATAAATGTTTTTCCTTTTCTTTAATTCTACAATTTTTTGTTTTCCAGTTTTTCATCTTTCAATTTGTTGTTTTATCTTTTTTATTTGTTGTTTTATCTTTTTATTTATTATTTTATATTTTTATCTTTTTATGGGTAATCTCATCTATGAATAAAATACTCATGTGACTCGTTGGTTTAGGTGTTGTTCTATGCTGTCAAGTCTTAGGTGACTAATTATTTGGACAGCGAGCCCATCACATCCACCCAACCATTCTATTAATAAGAGGTTCTACTCTGGGTACGATGATATTCTTGTCATCATGAAAACTTAAAATTAATTTTGTGCTCATTATGCCCAAAGTGAAAAATGATGGACTAAGAGGGAATGACTAGGGTGTGACATCAAGGGGACTTGTGGATTCTCTTTGGTGACATTTGTAGGAGTTATCATGCTGCCTAGTTGTACTAAGATCCTTGTATCTCTAATGAAAAATGGAAGTAAGAGTAATAAAGGCACTAAAAAAACCCTAATGCTATTCTAGGGGGTCCCACTAGAAAGACATGCATCCATGCCTGAAGGTAGGTAGCTTCTCTGGATTACGCATCCAAAAAAAGAGAGAGTGTGCCACAAATTCCCAATCACTCCTCCCTTGAAAAAAATGCCAAGTGATCGTACGCCTTGCTGTCATGATGCTCTTATCATTGTCCATCATTGGATGAAACAATGCGATGTCACTAATTGAAGGAATGGACTTGGTCTTGATTTTTGAGTGATGGACTAATGACACATTAATCATGTGCTACACTCAGAATTCATTATGCCCTAGGTCAGTTACCTCATGTCCCAATCTTTGCAATCTGTTCTACAATTTGCCTCATCTCGTTGTCCATGTATCTGTGACTTGTGTCTTGTGTAGCATTGAATTCATACCTCATCACGATGGTTTTTACATGTGCATGTTTTGTGGAGCTGTTGTGGATTACATTTAACCCTTCTAGTACCTATGGACATTTTAAGATATGGTTACGTAAGGGCATTATAGGTTGGAACCTACTTTGGGGAGGATCCACTTGTGTGACTTTTGTAATTTGAATTTGTTGCACATCTTCACATCATTTTATACCCTCCGAGTACTACATGACCAATGGTATTCTTTCCCTTATCATCCTTCCAGTTTAACCATTCCTATGTACCAAAACATGTCCTTTTTCCTCATCCAGCTTATGAATTTCATCGTCAAATCCTACCTCATTATACTTTTTGTGCCTTCTGGTCTATTTAACAATAGCCTAGACTATTCACATTGACCTCGAATCCTTCATTTTTAGCCTTGAAATTTCAAAAATTCATTAATTTTTCTAAGTACCCTATTTTAAATAGGCTGTGATATCAAGTACACGATATCGAGGCCACACTATCAAGTACGCGATATCACATCGACAAAAACTATATATATGGACAAAAGCCCAATCCCCCCCCCCCCCAGTGCACACATCAACATCAGTTTCAACTATTCATGCAGGGGGAGTTTTTCAAATTTTCTTCCACGAATTGCGACTTGCACACCTCTTGGTCAAACAGCCATAACTCGCTTGCTAGCGCTCTGATTCCCATTCCACTTGAACCTACATGAACCTGGAGTGTTCAGCTTAGTTGTGGGGGAAGGGTACACTTCAAACCATGCATGAATTTTTTGAAATCCATCATCACCTGAAGGATGCTATAAAGGGTAATTAAGTATAAAAATAATAAAAATATTACCAAAAATAATTTTATCTCCTTACCTACAATGGGAAATTAAATTTTAAATCCATCTAATCAAATTGGGCCAAATATTAAAACTTTTAGGGGACATTTTCACAAAATTTCTTAACTCTGAATTACACAAAATAAGAAAACAAACTCATTAAGGCAAGAAGTAAGGTATAACTCAACTTTTGTAAACAACCTTACTAATGATTGGCCCTGTGTGATTGTAGATGGCCCCTAAACTTGGACAATAAGAAGGACCCTCTCAAGGTGTGTCCAAGTGACCAAGGAAAGGTAGAGGCTAGGCATCTCCCAAGCAACATACAGAGCAGGAGGCATAATCGTTTAGCATCCATTAAGAGCCTCCTGCTACTATGCAATCGGGACAGGCAAAAGTAGGAGCTACTAAAGCGCTTGAATAGGGACAACATCTCACATTGTCCTCAGAGTGTGTTCAATCCATCCATGAAAGATCCATGTTAACAGTCATGATTGTGGAAATGAACTTTGGATCTTTCATGGAGTTCGCACTTGAGGCCATTAGGGACCAACTCAAAGGATCCCCATTATGCCCCATCATCTCTGAAAGTGGTGCCTGGTACTTAGGAGAAATGTACCAATTTTGGCATAATAAAGAAGAAGGCAGCACAATTGACATTGGTGGTGTGTCTGTAGATTTTTCCACCAAGGCCATTTCAGAAGTGTTAAACCTTCTGAATACAGGGCTAAAGTTGTTCACCTATCCACTCGCTCCAATGCTGATGTGCAAAGAATTTGGTTGGACAGGGCGTATGGAAAAGAGGACAAGACATATGGGGAGTTGACAGTGGAAGAAAGAATATATTTCAAAATTGGCACCTATCACATCTTCCCCATGAAAGGATTGAACAAAATCTCCATGTATGCGGCCAGAGGAAGTGCTATATTGATGGATAAGGTTAATGCTAACCTACCCCACTTATCCCTTATGGAGATTCTGAGGTAGTTTGAGGAACACAAGATAGGGAAGTTTTCATTGCCCTTTCCTTGTCTCATTAGGAAGCTATGTAGATGTGCTGGAATTCTAGGGTACACCGATGACATCCCCAGAAAGGCCCAAAATGCTTCGTTTGCTGAATTACTAAAGCCACCAGCCCAAAGGAAGAGTGCTGGTAAGACATTATAGCTAGAACAAGAACAGACAGTGGGACCCACTACAACTCAAACTACTGGCCCTAGCCAACTCCCAAGTACAAGGCCTAGTCAACAGTAAGGAGCAGGGCCTAGCAAGAGCTAGCGAGACTAACCACTGCCACCGCCGCAGGATTATCAACCGTCAATGAGCCATCTCAGGGCCATCACTGAGATGGTCAGTTGGGGAAGTCATGATGATGCCAATTTCTTTCTCATCATCAATGATGTCGTACGACCCACAGTTTCTATAGATCACGCACGGGGTGAAGTGTCCATTCAAACAAGAGGAGGGGAGACACATTGGTCACAACAAATTTTAGGGAACGTTGCATCCTTTCAGGTGCAACTAGAGACTGGTGAAGGGGCCACAGTAGTGGTCATGTAGCACCAAGATGTAGTGGGAGCCACAGAAGTGGTCATGGACCACATCAAAGAGTCCTTCAATGTTCCTGTTGTGCCACCGGTAGATTTCACAGGAGCACGTGATGTCAAACCCTGGTTGGTCCCTCGATGACTCCTGGGAAGCATGAGGATGTTCTTGATCGGTTGCTACAAACAAGACAAGTAATGACATCCTTGTTCAACATCCCACAAGATGTCACGATAATGCAATCAGACCTCATTTTCACCAAAGGAAAACTAGTCATGGTAGAGATTAGGGTTGAGCATGCGNAAAGGAAAACTAGTCATGGTAGAGATTAGGGTTGAGCATGCAGAGGTAGAGTTGGCAAGACTCTAAGAAAGGCTTGTTACCCTACAAGTTGCATAGCAAGACCCATCTCAATTCATTCCCATAGACCAGCTGGACACTTTTAGGATAGAGCAACTTAATAAACTATTGGCAGATAATAAAAGAGTGGTAGAGGAAAAGGAGAAGGCCGATTGGGATGCTTCCAAGGCACAAGCACAAACATACATGCATGCTAAAGCACTCAAGGCCTTGCAAGAAGAAAATAAATAGCTCATCGCGGAAAATCTTTGGTTGACCACTGTGGAGAAATAGAAAAATGTTTTCGAAGAAAATTTTCAACAGTTACAAGAACAGTTAGTCAGGGTCAACCAAGACATGAATCACTTGGCCAAAGAGAATTGAACCCTCTTAATGGAGGAGGTACGCGTAATTCATTAAAAGATGGCCATTGAAATAAGTGTGTAGCAAAACAAGGCCAAGTGACATGAAAAATTAAAAGAGCATTTCAGAGACTAGGTGAGGATGTATAAGCAAGTCATCAAGAAAGAGATCCATATGGCCAAGGCCCACATTAATGCCTTCAGCACTCAACACACTGATTGGTGGGCCATATTGGACACATATGCATTCATCCACCAGGTAGAGCTCAAAAGTCGAGACCTGTAGATCCAAGATCTTACAAAGTACATGGAATTGGCAAACCTATGATATGCCAACCTAGCCATGTTAACAGTAGGACGCCCGAGAACAGAGCTGGAGAAGCAAGTAGCTACCACCTATGCCAAATATGAAACAAAATTTTTGGAACACAAGAAAACATTGCAAAGGCTAGAAATCACAAATTCTGAATTGGAGGTGGTTAAGGCTAGCTACCAAGGGTAGAAAGATGTCATGGTAGACTTGGCTCGATGGCTTACAGATTACTAGGACTACAAGGATAAAGCCAGAGCCCACGAGGAGGAACAACAGTTGTTTGCGGCCTGGTACATCAAAGCAAATCAAATGTTTCTGCAACTACCGTGTTCATGGGATGTGCCAACTCCATCAAACATTGGAGCATTAGCATGGACGACACAGGATCCCCGAACTAAAGAGGAAAAACTCTAGGCACTCCTTTAGAGCCACCAAATCCCAAAACCTGGAGCACAAGACAAGGGGAAGAGACCCATGGAGGAGTCGCCACCACCTGGAACCACATGAGTTCCAATAACAATTTGCAATTTTGTAATTTTGTGTTTGTGTTCCAATTTTGTTATATTCAATTCTCCATTGCAGCATGAATAATTCCTAGTCAGTCAATAATCTCATACCTATCCACTGTGTAATCAATAGGGCTTGTTCTCATTTTGTACGACTCGAGGATGAGTTTTCATTCAGTCGTGGGGGGATGATGAATCATGATTCATTAGGCTCCGATATTGGACCCGCGATATCAAATCCATGATATCAAGTACTCGATATTGCGGCCTAGCTAGCGATATCGAATACACGATATCGTGACTCTTGTGTGGACCTATAAATACACATATAGGTGCAAGGAGTCAATCAGTTAGACAGTAGTTCAGTTAGAAGTTAGTTTTCATTTTTAGTTCTTCTTAACCCTTTTTCCCCAGTGTTCAGTTAGAAGTTAGTTTTTATTTTTAGTTCTTCTTAACCCTTTTTCTCCAGTGCATGCCTGCAATGTGATGATTATAATTGTATGACACCTTTATTCAAGTGTGATGTACTTGGACATGCACATGATCGAAAATAAGATCAAGATTACTTTGTCATTACAGCATTCACTTAGTTTAATTATTTAATTGTTATTCATTGCTTCCTTAATTAATACTTCTTTACCCTCAACTCCTATCTCTATTATTGAATGTGGAATGAGTACGACTTAATCACGAGCATTTAAGTGTGACTACTTGGTATCCTAGTAGCATACCTAGGATATGCGCTTGGTAATCCCAATAGTAGTCGTACACAAGGTCCAAGATGTGTAC
>MNCI01033814.1:39450-80393 GCA_015680685.1 Gnetum montanum | reverse complement strand
AGGTAGAGGTAGGGTGGGTGGGAGTGGATGTGGGAAAAGGAAAGGGAGGTGGGCTTCATGGGGGCAAGATGAGGGAAACAATTTTTGCATTGTAGCTATGACAATTGACTAACTTTTTTTCAGTTAGAAGAGTAGCATTAGGTGTTTTTGAAATTGTGACAAAACTTGATAAAAATGGGCTAATATAATTTTTGGGGTTTGATAGCCCCTTATCTTCTTCAACATATAATGAGATGTTAGCATACTTGTAAGAAAATTCATCTAGAATCAAGTTCTATTTAGGTTTTGACATCTCTCCTATCTCCTTTAACATAACACTTGGAAACCAAAAAAAAAAAAAAACCTATAATGAAATCATTCATTTTTTATTTTAGCTTACTTAGATATTTAAAAAGAAGAAGAAAATGATGGAGAGTGATATGTAATGGCTAAGTAATCATAGTAGCCAAGTCTTGTAAATAAAATAATAAAATTGCAAATTAAAAGAACATGCATTGTTATTGAATTATTATAAGTCCAAAACAATAAATTTTAATAATGAGGTATTAGCCTACTGATAAGACTCTTGATTTGGAAGCTTCAGGTTATAGGCTTGTTAATGAAAGGTCATTAAGTGGTTGACTCATTCTCTAACAATGACTTGTAGGCAAGAGGTTCCCAAATTGAGTTACACTTGAAAAGTTGCTAGATTGATGATCGAGTCACACTTAAGTTATAATAGTTAAAATGAGAGGTGGTTCACTCATATTTTATAGTTGTTTTAGACTTCTAACATTGGTATTAGAGTAATCTAGGCATTGAGCATTAGATAACTACCAAAACAATCATGAGGTATTTGCAAGGTACCTTCTGCAAATGACTAGAAGATTGGCTACAAATGATGGGAAGAGTGGTTGTAGTAATTGCCTATTATGGCAAGACAAGCAATGGTAGTCATTATTCACAATTAACATAGTATGATTTGCATACAAGAGGTTGCCTTAGATTATGATATGTAATAGTCAAATTATTTTAAGTTTCAATGCCTTTTCTCGATAAAAGTTGAGATTGAGACTTGTTTTAGAATTGGAAAAAAAAAAAAAATAGAGACATGAGAATTTTTACTTATGATATGACTTTTTGATAATGGGGGCTATCATTTGGGGTGATGGTAAAGAGCTAGTTTCTCAAGCTAAAGACTTGGATTTAAGCCTCTAACCACTTGAAAGGTTAAGCTTTTGCTCATCCTTTGACCTTCTAGATCCGTTAAAAAGCTTCAAGGAATGATACTTTATATAAATTTTAAAAATGATTTTGCGGCACAATTTTAATTTTAGGCAAGCTCTTGATACTTGAACGTAACTTTAACTAATTGTACGGTTTTTAGGTATTTTCCCCAAATTAGTGGGCGGTTTTAATTTTTTTATTAAATAAATAAAAAAATAAAAAGGTACACAAAACCCCATACCTGCGTAGGTACCCCAAAGGAAGGAGAACTCTCTTCGCCGGTTTATCTTCGGTTACATGAGCAACTGGATTTAACATCTCTTCAGCTCTCCCTGCAAAGAACCGCATTACTGCAATGGTGTAGCGAAACGAATTTACAGCGAGAATATAGTAGACTATGGAAACTATGTTGTCTCATCATTTGATTAAGCTTGTTGGGATTAAGAACCAGGAAGCGATTGAATTCATTCTTCAGTCGTTATGGCGTTCTCGCAAGGTCGGATTGGACGCCGCAGAAAAAGAAAACATCAAAAACCTACTGCAGCTTGCCTCCATAGAAGAACTTGACCCTGTGAGTTGCCCACTTTGCTGAAAGTTTTTTTCGTGGTCGAATTTGACTTTGACAGTTATAAGAGACATAGCTGCAAGGATTGTTGTGTGAGTTATTTAGAGCAGTCATTTTTGTTGTTAGGTCCAAACCCGGAATTGATGTACTCTGACGCCAAAGTAGTTGTTAGGAACTTCTTTGGGCAATGGTTAAGGTCTATGCTAGTGCTACATTAAGAGAATCTTGCACTTAAATTAAAATAGAGGCCTTTCACTAGAGTTACGAAATAACGTAGTGGAAGTTAAAGCAACATTTGACTACGGATTGAAATCTGCAACTGAATGCTTATGAAACCAAGTATATACTGATAGGTGTTCTAAGGGTATGAATTTTTTACAGTAGAAGGAAACCTTGCTTTTCAAAGTATTTGTTTCACCACTATTCTCAAGGCAAACTAATAAAACATAATGGTGTCCTAAGTGCTTATTCGAAGTGCATGAAGTAAGAAGTACTGTTAGATAAGCATAGATAAGTTGATTAACAATGACGGAGATGATAACTACATGTTTTTGGTTTAAAAAATATCATAGGACGATACTTATATTTCTTTGCATTCTGATAGAAGGGTTTGTCATTTTTACATGATTTTATTGTAGCTTGAACGTTTCTTGTTAAAACGTGGTGTACTAACAAAATGTATAGTCCTATGATATGACAAAAGTTTTGAAGGAGTGCGGGTGTTGTAGGTACAAGATTGAATGGAAGGTAAGATACATGGAAAGTGAAACTGGAATTTAATTATGCTCAAAGACCCTCTGGATTTATTGGATAGTAGTAGTTTACAAGCTATGAGTTTTGAAAACATCATTAAGAAAATTACTAAGTGTTTTCCTTGGTAACATTTCAAACGAATCAATCAAATTTGTAACTATAATATCCCATCTATGTCTAATATGCTCCAATGTATGACATTGCAGGAAAATGTGGTATTCATCTTCAATGCTATTTGTATTGCACAGTCTACATATTCATTTTTCACAAGGCATTTTCAGCCATCGACCCACATCAACGCTCAGATAATGAGATCCCATTCATGCTAATTGATGAGGAATAGTAGCACATAAATAGTTTGTCTTTGAATTAAGGCTTCCTTTGATACTATTCAAATAGAAACATTTTTTAGCAAAGGTTTTTAAAATATGGTTGTTTTACCCAATTGTAAACCTGGTTAGGATCAGAATAAATAATTTACTCTTGAATATTTCATTTATTAAGCCATAGAGATCCCTCATAAAGCCATCCTTTATCATGGGTTTCTATCATGAATTTTTGGGGATATTTATTTAATGAAGATGTAAAAAGATTATGAGTGTAGGCTATAAATAGACAAATAGCTTCAATGTATGATAACATCATCTCTGCTTCAAGAAACATAATATCATATTGTGTTTGTCCCTTCACTTTAAATTCATTGAGTAAAAAAAGCTTATGAATTTTTTCTATTTGTTTCCAATATTACTTGTTAAAGTAGGACCCAATACAACACACTCATAAAGAATAATAAGTTGAACAATGGCATGCTAAAGTTGGTTTTGGATATCCTAAGCTAGAATAGATTCCTTCTTATATTTTCTTTTTAAAGCAAATTAGGCTAAGCGTAAGAGTAATGTGCTTATACCATCTGTTATTGCAAGAGCATTCTAGGCTAAGTGTAAGAGGAAATTATGTCCACATGTTCATGTTTAATAGTAAAATTGTACATCTTATTATGTGTGTGACAGATGATAATTTTGTTTTTTGGACATTAACTTTCATTCTTGATGGTTGACAAAAGTCATCAAGAGTATTAAGCATTTGTTGCAATCCTTCCATTGGATTTGAAATTAAGGCAACATCATTGGCATAGATTAAGAGTTTGAATGACTGCTCCCAATTGTAATTGCAAATTACATTAGTATTTTATGTATCCACTTTTCAAGTTCATTAATAAAAAGCCTAAATAAAGTAGGAGAAAGAGGACATCCTTGTTTAATACCAACAAAACTATTAAATAAAATTCTTTCTTGCCCATTTGTAAAATAAATGTATACCTCTTTGTAAATTGGATAGCAGATAACAACGTGTTGGGAACTTCTAAATTTTCCGAATTCCTCTATAAGTTGCTTTGAATGACAAAATCATAGGCCTTAAAAAAATCTACAAAGCAACTAAAAGTTTTCTTGTGTGGACCTTTTTCTCTATTAATAAAATATTTTAAAGTGATGAGATGACCTATGGTAGAATGCTATTGCCTAAATTTTGCATGGGAAATTGCATGTCTCTAATTTTCTTCAGCCCATCTTCCAAGCATAGTGGTAAGGATCTAGCTTCATCAAACCCCAATTGATGTCCAAATCCAACAAAAGAAACCCAATTGAAATAAGAAAAGAAAACAACTTTGTATTCTTGCTTGCAAAAAGAAAAATGTGATACAAAAGATCAAGGAAGCAATGTTCCAAGGGCAAACAAAAACTCAAGATCCTCTCACACTCGTACCCACACACACAATAGCCAAGAAGGCTTACAAAAAATGCTTAAGGTGAGCTTCTCTCTCGCTTTCCCAATTCTCTATCAACTTTTCCTACCAACTCTATTGCTCACTACTCTCTCCACACTCTACAATTCTCATCCTCTTCTCTTAGGCTTTGATGCCTATTTATACACTTTGGAGTGACTATTTATCTTCCTTTGGCACCTAATTACAAAAATATGTCCGTTAGAGCTCACCTTAGAAGATGTCTTTAGAAGAGTAGAAATGTCTTTCTTGAGAGTGAATAGTTGCAGAGAAGAGGTCTTTTGCTTGGGGAAGACATCTTTCCTAAGACTGAACCTTGCACAGAGACATCTTTGAGCCAGAGAGGATGTTTTTTACTATAGCAGAGATGTCTTTCTCCTAGATTAAATGCCTTTCCTGTTGGAGAAGATGCCTTTCTTTTGGAGGAGATGTCTTCCCTCCTAGCAATGTCAAATACAAGATGCCCATTTTGAAGCCTGAGCACCTCCACAAGCTTCCATTGGTCTCGGAACATCATGAACACATTAAGAACATGCCAAAACACAAAGACAACACATACAAACATTTTGAGGATTGGCACATTGGGTTGGGTGATGTCCTTATCACGTAGATTCTAGAATAGTGCCTAGAAGCTTAGCAAAAATATTGCGAATTACAACCAATCTATAGTTATTTAGATATTTTTTTTCTCTTTTTTTTTAAAGAGCATAACTACTTTATTGATGCATGATTCCTTTTCTAATTCCACTTGCACAACCAAATTTAACTTCTTCCAAATAGCATTCCATACCAATGGCACTCCCCATTTAAGCATTTTATCCATATAAATAATTTACACTAGTAGCTTTTCTTGATGCCAATTTTTTTATCCCTTGTATTGTGTCATCAAAAGAAATGAACAATGTGTTACCATTGTTATGAAAATCTTCTATTCTGTCATTGCTCTAACAAAGCTTGATAAAAAATTTCAATATCTTTGTGAAAGAAAGAATAGTCTGTTTTCTCTTGCTTTAAAATGAATGCCAAAAACATTTAGGGTCCTTCTTTATCATTTCTAATAAATTATTCTGTCTTTGTCTGAAAAATTCTCTCTTCTTAGTTCGAATCATATTTTTATATGATTTGATAGTCTCTAGTGACTTTTGAGTCTTCAATACAATTTTAGCTGTCTTACATTATTCATCAAACCATTGTTGATTATTTGTGTTTTGGCCTTTGGAAATATTCAGGGCAGTTGTAATTAGAGTTTTTGTAAGATTCATACTTGTCATTTCAAATTTTTTGAATTTCATCTTAAAAATACTCTTTCATTTTTGCAGTTATTCTGAAGGGATTTTTCCTTTGGAATATCAAATATGCTGTGTATCTGTTAATACCATGAAGTATAAAGGGCAATGGCAGGATTTAATTATTTCTTTTTCTATTTCAAAACATTTGCTGCTGCTAACATTTTATCTGGGCTAAAAAGAAGAAAATCAATATTGGAAGTGCCTTGTGGTCCTATAAAAGTGAAGCCACCTGATTTTGGATATTTATTAATGCTGTTTAAGATCAATAGATCTATCCTTGTCCCCAATTTAACAATTGTTTTCCCCTGTGATTAAAATATTTATCTTGAGAGCACTGATTCGATTCTGTACTATTCTCATATTCTAAAAAGCCTTGAGGATTCTAGTGACTAATAGAGATCTAATTAGAACTCATTCTCGCATTGAAGTGACCACATATGTAAATTCTTTCTGTAAGCAAAACTACCAATATCCATGCCAAGGGATTGAAATGGAAAATCTTGTGATAAACCTTCTTGTTCATAGAGAATAGCTTCTCTAGGTGTAAAGTAGCAAAAAGCTAAAAATAAAAAAGATTTTTGCTGTAATATTTTTATTTAAACATACTGATTGTATTCATCTACCTTTTCTATTTGAACTTGTTTATGAAGAGAAATTTGAATCAAAATAGCCAAACCTTCAAAAGGTCTTCCACAATCTACATTTCTTTTATAAGGAAAAGACAATACAGAAAAATTTGGAACTGAAATTTCTGGAGAGTCTTTGGTTTCCCATGTCCTAGCAATACCAAAAATGTCATATTTATTAAAGAAAGATGTATTATGTGACACCTTCGCTTTATCTGCTACTAATCCATCAATGTTGAAAAATTCAGAATGAAGATATTTTATATTTTTTTATGAGATTTTTCGAATATTCAGTTTTGGTAATTATTGCATTACCTCTTGCATCCAAAAATGCTACAAAACCTTTGCTCTTGCTTCTTTCACTTTGCTCCATTTTACAGACTTTTTTGCAAGTTTCCTTTGCTGAGTTCTTCATTGATTCAAATCATATAACTCTTTAAATGATTGCAATGTTCCTGCACTTTGGATTTATCATTTGTGTCATGAAATTTAACAACAATGTGTCTAGGTTTACCATTTTTAGGCCCAGAATGAATTGCTTCTTTTATTTTAGGCAGTTTAATATGCATGATACTTTTTATCACTGTTGTCACTTGAACTAGGTTTTCATTTTCTTTTCTTCTATCCCAATGAAATGAAGTTTATAGGCTTATTCCTTTCTTTCTTTTTCTTCATCAACAAGTTTACATATCACCAATCCATATAAGCTTTTTCACGAATTTTCTTAAGCTGCTTTTTTGTTGGATCTGCTTCCACAATAACTTCCAACGTAATGATTTTTACTTTAATGCAGTTTTTTCTTAAGTATCATCCTTTTGATTTACTGTGGTCCTGGTTTCTTGAGTAGCAAACTTGGCTTTCAATGTAGTGATCTTTTGATCCATTTTCTCCACACTGTTGCAAATCTATAATTTTGTCCATTATTTCATCATAGATCGTAGCTTTCATTAATTTACTTTCATATTCTGCTTTCTGAACTTGAATCATTTCAGAGTTTTGTTGTCCAGATCCTATTTCAAAGTCTTGAAATCAGAGTGGCAGTTTGCATTCTCGCACATATATGATCACTGGAAGCCTTCTTCTGAAATTCTATATTTGTTTGGAATTTTGCTGTCTGAACCCTGCCTTACCTACACACTGCTTCCACTGCTTTGCCCTACTATGTCTGCTGTTGCTGCTGCTCTGCCCTGCCCTACATGTATTTCTTTTGAATAATAGAGCGTTTGGAACTAGCAGGATTAAAAACTTAAAATGTCTAAGATTTTGATAAATTTTCGTATGAACTCCAAATCGAAATTTTATTATTAAAGAAATATTTCTTTCTTGTATTCAAAATTTAAGAAATCTCATACGATAATGTACTGACAACAAAGCCCCCAACTAACCACTAACATTAAAGAAGGCAAGTTCCAAATGCATATTCATTCACACAGATATTCTTTGTATACGACACCTTGTTGTAAAGGAAACATCCAAGGCATATTTATTTGTTTCTGAAACAGAAAATTCATTCTCTAGTGCAAAGTTTAGTCAGCGTGAAAGATACAAGCTGCGGAACTTAAGGGTTTTTGTATTTCAAGGGCTCTTACGGCTGTTATATTACATTATGGGCTGAGACTTAGGTCAAAGTTTAGATTCTAAGGCCAAAAATCCTTAAATTCTGCACGGATTACATTTGTTCTTAAGAAACATGGTTTAACACTGATCACTAGTTTCTGAATATATATTTGCTTATTTTTGGATTTATGCATAAAAATACTTATTGTTATGTAAAGAGAATATTGTGCTTGTGTGCCAATTCATTTTCAATTACAGTGTTCCTTTTACGTGAACAGTAAGTAATTTGATCTATGCTATGACTTCCACTTGGCCAGATAGTCTGCACATAGTCGAGGTTGTGATCAAGGTTATGGTAGTTCCTTAAAAGCTACTACTTACCTTGCATCCATTGTTGAATCTTTTTTTTTTAAAGTTGACTGGTACGAACAAAGAAGTACACTGGAGCATAGTTAGTTTGCTTGCAAAAAGAAAAATATTCAAGTTTTGGGTATAATGCTTATTTAGCTCTTAATATAAGTGAATGATGTAAAACAGCTCATTTTGGAGACCCCATGTAGTTGGAATAAGGCTAGGATGATGATGATAATGTATGCTAGCTACACAGTGGAAGTTGTGGTTAAGGCCATGTTAATTCTTTTAAAGTTAGTATGAACCTTACATCTGTCATTGAACCTCTTATTCTGGTTCCAAGTTGAAGGGCTTTTTAATCTATGATTTATTAAGAAAAAGGTTAGCCTTCTCCATGTTCTTGGTGAATTCTTGATGTGCATTCTAACAATAATCATTTATTGATGTACTTGAACAATTACACTAAAATTCCTGAGCAACTGAATATTTTGAAATTTTCATCTATAATAACAGGTTTTTTTTGAAAAAAAAAACAGCATTTTTTTATCTTGCAATGTTTTAGGAATTTATTTCATCCTTTTTGTGAATATAGACAGTTTTGAGCATGCGTTCCATTTTATTGCCATTTCCATCTAATCATTTAGCTGCAAAATATGTAGGTTCTTGTATGTCTTCGATCATTGATACGAAAGTGTGTTCATGAGAATCTGAAGGAACATGAAATACAAAAAATTTTTCCTACCCAGCTTCCTCTTGATCTGCAAAGATTGCTTTTGTTAATGCTCCTTAAATTGCAGAGCGGATGGAAAGAGGAAATGTCTAAAGAGCAAGTGAGTTATTTACTGAAGATACATTTTTCTGCACTTTCCAAAACCAGGAAAACTAATTGCTGTGTTTAAAATGTTCTAGTCCCTGTGGCCAAAAATGAGTCTATCCTACCAAGTTTCAGATAGTTCGTCCTTGCCACCACCACCTTCATCTTTGCATATTTCTTCTGTCCCTCAAGTATGGTCACGTATTGAAGATAGTAGGTCTCATTCAAACCGGCGGGAGCATGGAATTTCCATGCACTTGGTTTCTGCAAATCGAAATTCTGCACAACTGGTTTCACAGCGATCACTTCAAGAAGAAAGGGCTGGAGATAATTCTCTGGTATGAATCTTGGTTTTGATGTATTGTTTCTTTTGAACAGTAGGGATAGTAGTTATAAGGTCATATGTAGAAAGTGTGTCATGCAAATGCATTTATTCATAAACTCTGGCATCTTGAAGAATCATGAGTTCAACACATTTATGTTGGGGAATTGATAGTATTTGTAAGGTCATATGTCGAAACTGTATCATGCAAATGCATTTATTCATACACTGGCATCTTGAAGAATCATGAGTTCAACATATTTGTGTTGGGGAACTGAGATTTAGGAGCACTGTTTCCATAAAGTATCAGAAATCTTGTTTTGAGCAGGCACACCAAAAGATTTAACAAGAATAAGATTTTGGAGTACAGCCAGGAAATTCCTGGCAACATGAACAAATGCGTAAAGTTTTTTTAGCTTTTTATCTTATTATTATTATTTCTTGGTTGTGGCCATGAAAACGAAATAATTTTGGAGGGCATACACCTTTAAAAGCACAGACTTGTGAATGAATTTTCAGTTCAAATATTTGTAAGAAAAAGATACTGCTGTCACTATTCATTGAGAAGAACAAACTATGGTCGTTGCAGGTTCAAACATTTGAACCAATTTTCCCCACATTTGTACTTGTTATCTGGTTCTCAATGCTGATTTCATTATGATAGCAAAGGTTTAAGATGCTTTAGTGTTCCGTTTTGATAGCTGTTGGCAGTAAGGTAATGGTTATTAGAATTTTACCATCATAAACTAAAACTACAACATTTCCATGGACCTCTACACCTCATGAGAATGACATGTACCACAAATGCTTAGGGATGTTGATGAGGAGCTCCCTTGGATTCCACAATCCAAGCTAACTCAAGGGCAAAGAATTAACATGATTCCTCAATTGAACAAGAAAGTAATGGAGACCTTTATTCTTGCTCAAAAAAAAAAAAAAAAGAGAGAGAGAGAGAGAGATTATAATGTGCAATGAAAGCAAACACACTCACTAGGAGAGGCAATCAACCAATCAAATCCTCACATCCTCCCCCATCAAAGGATGATTATACACTTTTAATGCTTTGAAAGATCTCTCTCACTCTGTCAATTATAGAATGGGCTTTTTCTCATCTTAGCCACCTTTTCGAGAGTTGTTTTGGCCTTTTATACTTTTTCAAGCATTGCTTTATCTTCCCTTATTGTTGGGTTGCCTCGAAAATGTGCCATTTCCATAAAAATCATTTTTATCAAGACTGTGAATGACAATGACTTGTAGTGCCCTCGCAGTTGCTACCCTGCAACTAGATTATGACCGCACCCAGGTGCATTGGTAAACATAACAATTTTCTCATTATTGTTTCTTAGCTAGTTGCGACATTGCTACAACCTTGCTGTGACAAGCAACTTCGGACTATGGCTTACTATGACCTGTAGTGACTCACAACTCCTTACCCAACTCAGAAATTACATAAAAATCACAATTTAGACATATTGCAGCATACTGTGGCTTGCAATTGCTTGCAAGGCCAGACTACGGCTCACTGTGACCCATAGTGCTCTCGCAATTGCCTACCTAGGCTATAGAAAATACTCAAATGATTCCAAACAAATAATCAAACACAAATACATGACTCCTACTACTTCTAGGATACAATGAGGATAAGAATTATCTCTAAGAGTGGGTTGATGTCCTCATCCTCTCTCCCATCCTTCAAAATAGACTTGTTTTCAATTTGGTGTTATACTTGGAATAGTATTCAACCCCAATAGACCCAAATTATTCTCATGAACCCAAATGGCATTTGTAGGCCCTTCAACACTCTAATGCATCAAGTTCTTATGCATCTTCTTACTTCTTGTGCTTCTAGCCTCTCTTGCTTGTAACACAATTGGCTTTCTTGATGACCTAGATGGAGTTTGACCTTCAAGTGCATCTTTGAGGATTTCAAGATTATCCTCCAAATCTGAAGCAAGAAAATTCCCATGGTATGGGCTCAAATCTGAAACATTAAATAGGAAAGTCGTTAGGCAAATCAATCTTATATGCATTGGGATTGATCTTGGTCCTAATTCTGAATGGATCAGTTCTCCTTGACTTGAGCATTATAGAAATGCACATTCCTCTACCTATCTTTGCTCAAATAAATACACAGATAGTCATGAGTTTGCAATTCAGTTGCCTTTTTTTTCAAGTGAGGCTCGACTTGTTGCTGCAATTGCTTCATTTGCTCAACAAAATCAAAGCTTAAAGGGGCACAATCATCAAATTTCTTTAGCTCATCAACCATCTTTGGTGAAAAACCATATTTTGCAACGAAAGGAAGTATACCAATGCTGGTGTGAAAAGCATTGTTATATGAAAATTCAACATTGGTTAACATTTTCTCCCATCTTTGAGGCTGATCCTCGCATAAACATCTCAATATCTTCAGCAAAGACCTATTTACCACTTCAGCTTGCCCATGAGTTTGAGGATGATAGGCAATGGAAAATGACAACTTGATTCCCAACAATTTCCAAAGTTATCTCCAAAAGTGACTAGTGAACCTGACATACCTATCACTTACAATATTTAAAGGAATGCAATGCCCCTTTACTACATGCTGAAAGAATAAATGAGCAACATGAGAAACATCACTACTCTTGCATGGAATGAAATGAGACACTTTAGTAAATCTTTACATGACAAGAAGTATGGGATTATGACCAGATCTTGTCTTTGGAATGCCACAAACAAAGTTCAAAGAAACACTCCCCCAAGGAGCATTTGGAATTCGCAAAGGTAAGTAATGACTATCAATGCTGTTCCAACTATTGAACTCTTGGTAAACATAACATTCATTCACAAATTTAACCACATCTTTATACCTACCTGGCGAAAAATTATTTTGGCTCACCAATTCCAAGGTCTTTGTGATGCCCATATGTCCAGCCATGTCATTGTTATGCTTTTCCTCAAGAAGCTTGAATCTGAAAACACATCTGGGAACACAAATTTTTCCATTTGTAAATAGAATACGATTTTTGATATGATATACTTTCCATTTATCAGCCCTCCCTAACAATGGGGAATTTAACTCTTTTCAAATGTCACCAAAATTAGTATCATTAGGATACAATTGAGCAAAAAACTCAAAACCCTTGACTTCACCACAAGAATGAGCAATATAGCTTTTAGAAAAAGCCTCAACAAAACATTTAACTTGCCACTTTTATGCTTCAAAACAAAATGAAAGTCTTGCAAATGCTTTACCCATTTCAGATGCTTAGCATTTAATTTCTTTTGAGAATTCAAGAATTGAAGTGCTCTATGATCAGTCAATAAAAGAAATTCAAATCCGAGCGAGTGATGCCTTCAATGCTTATAGCTTGAAGTATAACATACAATTCCTTCTTATATACACTATACTTTCTTTAGATTCATTCAATTTTTCAGAAAAGAATGTAATTGGTTTACCCTCTTGAGGAAGTACACCTTCACTTTAAAAAACTTAGAGAATTTTGGTATTGCCAAAACTGGAGCACTACAAATCTTATTTTTGAATGCTTGAAAAGAACTCTCTTTTGCATCTTCCCACACAAAAGCTGAATTTTTCTTCAAACAAGATAGCATAGGCCATGCAATAGAATTAAAATTTCTAATGAATCGTCTATAGAAACTAGCCAAACCAAGAAAAGATCTTACCTCTCCCACATCTTAAGGTGAAGGCCACTCTGTAATTACCTTGATCTCACTTGGCTCCATCTTGACTTGGTTTTTGGAGACCACATGACCTAAGTAGATGATTTCATTCTTCATAAAATAACAATTCTTGGCATTGATCACCAATTGAGCCTCATGCAACTTTGAGCATACCAATCTTAAGTGTTGCACATGCTCATCTTCATTAGAGCTGTAAACAAGAATATCATCAAAGAAAACAATGTGACATTTGCCAATAAGTTCAGTCAAAACATCCTGCAGAAGCCTCATGAATGTGGTTAGAGCATTGGTTGTCTCAAAAGGCATGCTTAACCACTCGTACAAACCATTAGGTGTCTTGAATGCTGTTTTCCATTCATCTTTTGGTTTAATTACAATTTGATGATATCCACTTTTCAAATCAATCTTTGAAAATATTTCAGCATTAGCGAAAACATCAAGAATATCATCCATTCTAGGGAGAGGACATTTGTTCTTAATAATAATTCCATTGACAACCCTAGAATCATTGCACCTTCTCATTTCATCAACATCCTTTTTGGGAACAAGAACAACTGGAATAGAACATGAAGAAATGGATTTCTTAATAAAACCATTGGAGAGTAATTCACTTGTGTAGCTGCTTCCTCTGATGTGAAGTTATTTGGTAAACCCTCTCATTTGGAATGGTTGTTCCAAGCATGAAATCAATTTGATGCTGGATGGATCTCATTGGAGGAAGCCCCTTCCAATTTGCCCTTGAAGACATCAGCAAATTCTTGTGCCAAAGATTACACTTTTGGTGGAAGTTCACCTGGAGGCTTCTCTTCACTTGCAATTGTAGAAACAATGACAAAAAATGATGATCATTTTCCTCATCTGCTTGGAGATATTCTCTCTGACTAAGCAAAATTAATGAAGCATTGATAGGTACATTTTTCTTTTACTGTTGCAATGTCATAAGAATCAATTAATAAATTCCATCTCTTCTAGGCATTGACCAAGTATTTCTAGCTCCATCATTGGTAGCTTTGTTATCATAATTCCAAGGTCTACCAAGCATGACATCAGAACTATCAATGCGAAGAATGTCACATTGCACTTGATCTTTGAAAGAACTAATCTTAAAAGATAAAATGTACCTTTCCTTGACCTATTGGATGTGATCTTTAGAGAGCCAACACACTCTATAGGGCTTAGGAGGAAATTTTTTCAATCCAAGTCTATCAACAACCTTAAAGGAAATAAAATTCTCTTGTGAACCTCCATGTGTCAAGATGTGAAACCATTTGTGACTAGAGAGATTCCTCAAAGAATCTTCACTAGCATTGACATTCCTCATAAATGAATTAATTTCAGTAACATTTTCAATTAAAGGGACATTAGGATTACCTTCATTTGAAAACTATCCTTTCTTGAAAGTCTGAAGTTCCTTGCCCTTAGAAGACCTAGGTTTCTTGCACTCATTGCTTATGCCCCCATTCTTCACAATTGAAGCATTGTCATTTCTTTGACTTTTTCCCTTCTTGGAAGTGTGTTTCTTGGAATCTTGGCCATCTTGTTCTTCTCTTGCTTCTCATTTGAATTTTCCTTGGCTCGACCTTTCTCCTTTGCTCCTTTATCTTCCTGAGAAGCCTTGAAATCTTTGGAAGCCTTGGGACCTTTGTTGAAGCCTTGGAGTTTCTTTTCAGCTTTAAGAGCCAAATCAAAAGCCTTATCCAAGGGTTGAGGTTCATAGAAGGTTATGTTATTGCTGGAATTCCTTCTTTAATCTACCTTGGTAGTTCAAAGCTTATTCATATTTATCCCAAGGAACCTTAGCTTGCTGAAAACCTTTGAAAAGATCCATATAATATTCCTCCACTTTTATCACGTTATCTTATATATTTCAGCTTTTGAATGACCTCTTACCTATGATGAGACTTTTAAAATCTTTGCTTAAGCATCAATTGCATGAGTGACCAATCTTTGATAGGAGTACCATTGGTTATCACCTTAGAATGACTTTCTTTCTCCCACCATACTTGTGCCATACCTTTAAGCTTAGTCTCAATATGTGATACTTTTTGATGATCTTCAACATCTTCAAGCCCAAAATATTTGTTAATCATCTTAACCCAAGAGAGAAAAAATATAATACCTTCCATTTCATTGAAGGATTTAACTTTAACATGAGGCAATTTAGAAGCATGTTTGAATGCTTTGGCAAGAGCAAACTTAGTTTACTTTGATTCTTTAGAGGCTTACAAGAAAATGTATTCTTCCCTTTCCTTGAAAAAATAAACCTTTGATAATGCCAGGTTTGTTGCTTTGATGGCTTCCCCCCTGCATGCCATTATTCATAGGATTAATCAATTGATATGTAATTTCTTCTGGTCTGGGAGAGAGGGGGTAACCGGATACATTTAATTGGTTGGGAAACCATTGCGTGGCCTTGGGAGGCAAGTGGGTTAGGTGTCTTCAAATTTGAAGTTGGGTCATCAATGGTTGATAACACGTTTATTGCAAAATCAAGAAGGGGTTGCCCAATGGATAAGAATAATTGCACGGAAGTATAGGTGTTGGGAAGTGGGCCCACATGATTCGATAATGTGGAAGACACTTTTCAACCATGCACGGTTCATGTTGGCACATGGTTTGCTAGGGGAGCCTCAGCTGTGGATCATTTGGGAGCAATACCTACTGGTGGAAGGCTGGAAAAACATTTGGAGGGGCCAGTTGGAGAAAATCAAGACCTTCCTTTTGGCTCATTGCTCATAATGCTCTTCCTATGCACGTGGTCCTAAGGTGGTGGGGGTTACAGATTAACAACGAATGCCCATTATGTTCCATTAACCTTGAGACAGTGATACATTTCGCTTATTAGTGCCCTTGTGTGTGGGACACTTGGCAAGCTGTAGATTTGCATGGGCTTGTCGATTTAATTGGGGACTCCAAGGTGGCCATAATACTTTGGGAGGTTTGGAAGGTTTGAAACTATGCTATTTTTAGATCGCAGTGGGCTCCGCCTTCGGCACAAGTTGTGTTTCAAGTGGCTTGTGTGTGGTAGGAAGTGGTGGCGGCCATGGGTGTGACACTGACTTTTGAACTGCCTTGTCTGGCCTACCGTGCTAACCGGGAGCTATGGTGGCTGGTTTAGGGGGTTGTGTCATCAAATGTTGTCTTATTTTTAGTGTATCTGCACATGCATGAACTTGGGTAATTGGAATCATTGGCACTTTTTATAAAAATACCCGTGGATTGGATATAAAGGTGAACTGCACAAAAGAAGCTACATTTTAGACCATACATATCATTATTAATTCCATTGGAAAAGCTTGTTATGTATGACAATCATTTAACTGATCTGACAATTTCTGATCTGAGGGTCTCAACTTGTTAGCCATGGCTTATAAATTTTTTTCACTACAATACACAACCATGCTACCATTTCAATATTTTCTGTTAAGTTGAGATTATATGAAAATTTTGCATATGTAATCCTTCTCTTTTGAATTAGACACAACCCTGTACTTTTTGTAATTTGGAAAAGTGGAAGATCACCAAAAGTGAAACAGGAAATTGCATCCTTCTTAGCTATGTTTAGGAAGGATCCTTCCCTTGGAAATAGTTCAATTACTTGCCCTTATTTGTAATTGTTTTTAAAACTTTGACTTTAATAGTAAATTCCCCACCTGAATTTTTTTATACATTTCGATTCTATATTTTGTCATATCCTTAGGCTTCACCAGTTTTGAAGGTCTGATGATACCTTTTGTTTTCATGTTTTGAAAGAAGGTGCAAGTCTTAGATTCGTCATAACATATTTTATGCCTGAATGGAATACACAATTAGGGTTCGGCACAATCCTAGGCAGTTGCAATACTCTAATTAGCTTCCTCTTCCATGCCAGAAGGTTATGCCACCATATGCATACACATTATTTTGAAGTTTGAACACATGCTAGTAAAAAGCGGGGACTGATTCCCAGAACATTAAGTATACCTCATATTTGAAGTGCTAGCAACTGAAACGAGTAATTTTATTGGAATTAACTTGAGAAGAAGGCTTAATTCTTTCTTTTGTATTTTATGTTTGAGTTCATGATAGATAAAATCGCAGGGTTCTTCCAGCTTAATTTTGTACATTTGATTAAGAACTTGTCAATATTTGAAGTATAATATTTCTTCCTCTAATTTATACAGAATTCTAAAATCTTTTCATTTAAACTCATGTTGTTGATGCAGGTATCTCTTCCTCGGCTCAAAGCAATGACTTGGAACATGGAAAATCAAAATTCAACACCTGCTCATCGAGTAGCAGTTATCAATTTGAAGGTACATCTTTTCTCTACAGCTTACATATGTTTTATGTTTTATGATTTGTTACATAAATATAAAAGTACAATAAAGTAATACAAAAAGAAGAAGAAGAAGAAGAAGAAAGATTACCAATATGGGACCAATTCTTTGTAGATTTTTTGATCATTAGTATTTTTACATCTTAGCATAAACTGTTAAAGAGCAAGCCAGTAACCTGCAGGATGTGAGTCACTTTCTTTAATAAGAAGCTACATCTTTTTACCCTCTGTAAGTGTCTCAAATTTGTCTTGGAATTGCATTCTTATATGACATAAAGCTAAAAGAGCTAGAACCTTTCTTTTCACTGTGTAATACAGTTAAATTAAAGGCTTTACAGCTCACACTAATCGGTCATTGTCCTTAAAGTGAGAACTAAAATTTTTCACTTTTGACTAAAATGTCAGGATAAGTAACCTCAGGTTATTATATAGTTTAGCTGTATTTTGTGTATCACTTTACTGGCCATAATTTTGTTTTTTGAATTGCATTTGTAATTTTTAATTCTGAAATGGCTTTTGCCTGACCTGAACGAACCGTTACTGTGACATGAGTGATTGAGTTTTGCACTTGTGGAATTCTCTGTTCCTGGTTGATGAGTCTTCAGCATTAAACTAGTCAAGTAAATCTTCGTTCTCACCTTTGCGTTCAGAGGTTGGCTTTGGCAAAAGCCACAATGCAGTGAGCTGTAAGGTTTTTCTGAGATTTTGGGAGAACTCTACATCCAATTCAAGTTACACCTGAGCCATGGCATATTTATGCTAAGTGATTATTACTAAATTTTCTTCATTTTTAACTTGAGTGCAATGAATGTTTTCATTGTTCATCTATTTATTGAACTGTGAGTTTGTCAAATGAACAGAGCTTTTTGATCTACCCTTAAAACATGTTTTAACTTTACTTTGCAACTTGTCATGCAGCTCCAGGATTACTCAAAGCCTTCATCGGGGGAAATAGAAATTAAATTCCAGCTAACCAAGGACTCATTGGAAGCAATTCTGAGGTCAATGATTTACATTAGAGATCAGTTATCAAATGCAGTATGTTTCCTTGATTACCATACCCTGTATTAGTCTGTTTGGCATTTTGTTAAGTTTTTCCCTGTGTATATACACTTTTAAACCATTAACTCTGTTTGTGTTGCATTTTTTTTTTCAGGTAGCAACGCAAGGTGGACCTGTAGTTAAAAAGGCACGAAAATAGTGTTTATTCCTCTTGTAGTTATTATTCTCACATTAAAATTGTAAAAAAAAATCATATCCTTTCCAGGCATGCCACTGAATACTTTTTTCGTTAGTGTTTTAAGAGATGTTACTGTATACCACGACGACGCACATTGATTTAATTTTCATTGACACCTTGGAACTTTTCACACGGTAATGTCGTTTAAAAATAGTATGTCAATGTGGGCGAATGGAAATGTTTGTTGATTTTTCCTGAAGCCTTGGGCTCTGAATCTGTACATTAACTTGTGATAATGTGAATCATGTATCTTATGCAACATTATGGAGGTAAAAGTGGTTTCAACTATGGTTCGACTTCCAAGAGTGATGATAAATCCCGAATAGAAGTGAAACTGACAAGGTTGAGTTTAGAGAATGCCATCATTTATTTTTATATGGCATGAGATAGATAGGCGGTCATAGAAAATTATCATCCATTCATTTACCTATCGGCATACGTTAGCCACGCCAACACCGCGATGATAATGCGGATGATGGTATTTAGCGTTTTTTTTTTGTTTGTTTGCTTTTCTTTTTTTTGAAAAATAGGTGGTATAAGAATTTTTTTTTTCTTATTTAAGAATCATCACTTGGAACCAACCATGGTGCTCATTCTGCTTACCATCACTTTAAATGATGATGGTTCGTAAATAAAAAAGGTTTTATATTCCACAAGTGTTGTGTTAATGGTATGCAGAATAAACTAGGTTCAAATATTGAAGATAGTTGTTTGATGGTCTGTAAATTCAAAAGGTTTTAAAGAAAAATATTTTGTAGGAGCTTCCACAAGTATTGTATTAATGGTATGCGGAGTAAACTAGGTGTAGATATTGAAGGAATATAAAAGGTTGTAATACATGGTATAAGCATGTTTTTGTAATAATAGTATGATATTTTGAATTTTTATTAATTTTATATGTTTTTAGAATTAAAAACATAAAATGCATAGGGCAGTTGTACTACCAAAAATAAAAAGAAAATAAAACATCTCTAGTATGCTTATAGTAAAACATGTGTAAATAAATTAAGTTCATTAAATTATGCATGTATCAATATTTTAGAGTTTCATCACCTTAATAAATGAGAAAAATCAATCATATGAGTTTCTTAATCATTATGGAGATATTCAACTTTGCATAAGGCAAGGTAGTACTCTTATAAAGTTTTGTCACCTAGTAGAACCTAACGCAAAAGGAGGAAAAATAAACACAATTACCCAAGGGATGGAGGAGAGAGAACTTGAGTGTAAATAAAGAACAAATGAAAAATAAACTTGGGTTCAAATGGTTAATAAGATATTACTAGGTTAGAGCAAGCAACTTGTGGTTTGCTAGTCACAAATTTGATTCAAAAGAAGTATGCTAATTTGGATCCAAATGAATTTCTTCAAGTATTTATAGTTTTTACACTAGGTAGAGAAGGGTTCATTAGCAGTTGCATGTCAACAATTAGCTGTAGATGCACTAGGCCTCTTTTTAGTCACTTTTTTTTTTTAACCTTCAATGGGAAATGTCTAAAAACACAACTAGAATGAATCGAGGTCTTCATTGATCAAAATTTGATGAATTCCAAGTAGCCAAAGATGACAAATGTTTGTGGGCAATGAAATCCAACATGACTTGGAAAGGTAAAATCATACTTGAATGCATGCAAAGTACACCATTGAACATCTTTCATGTCTTAATCCTAGCTACAAATGTAGTGTGTTTTTGACTCAACATGAACAAGTCCAAGACTTATAATATGATAAAAAATTGCCATTTGATGCCTCATCATTCTCTTAATAATCAAATGAAGCGACCCTATAGCTTAGAGATACATGAAATTGGGACTAGACTTTGACTTATGGTTGCATAGAGGAGTTAAAACATTATCTTAAAAACATAATACTCTTGAGGTCTAAACCTAGTGGTAAGACTCTTATTTTGAAAGCTTCAAGTCATGGGTTCAATTTTGGTGGGTAATGTTGAGTTATAAAATTTTATTTAGATTATATATCTTAGGGTATACTCATATTACAATTATTTCAGGGTTCCAACACCATCCTCAATGCTTATGACAAAGGATTAGAATATTTGAAAATACTCCAAACTTCAAAGGGTTAGAATCTTTGGAAATACTCCAACCTTGTCATCCTTGCTTTAAGAAACCTATTTGTTTCTTATAGCTATTGTTAGCAACATATTCTAGTATTTCTACTCTATGTTCTTTAGATTCTCCATGTGTCTTTTCATCTACATGAGCTTTGATGTAGACTCGATTTGTGCTAATGGTTGATAGAGTCTCTATTCCAATTCACTACATGACCGCCTTCTAGTAGTAGTAACCATGTAAAGATACTTCCTTTTTGCTTCAATGGTCTCATTTGCATTCTTTAACCTTTTCTTGAGGGTAGCCACCTTTGCTTATTAGCATAGGATCCATATGTTTTCAAGAAGGTCCATTTTTTGCTACATGGCTATTTCTTTGGCCATCAACTTAGAGATATGAGCATCAATAACATCAAACTTTTCCTTTACTTCCTTTCTCACATGAGTAACTTGTGTATTTGGTCTAATTTCACATCCTAGGTGAATTTGTTTTCAGTGATGTGAATACACCTTTGTTCTTCTATTTGCCTATTGTCTTCATTGCAATAGCTTGTTTATATTCCATATTTCTTTTTCAATACAGAGATACTTATTTCTAAATTGTATAATCATCTTCACTATATCTTCCAATCTCCATATTTTCTAGGAGAGTTTCATGAGCATTTTTTTTAATTTTTAGTTTTTTGCACAATCCTTTTCTTATTTACTAAGCAAGTGTTATGGTTTCTTAATCCTTCATTTTATGGTGTTCTCCTTCTAATTTGCTTCATATCTCCAAGTTAGTACTCCTTTAGTAGATTACATTAATTTGCTTCACATGCAGGAAATGTTAGTATTATACATTATTATCATGATCATTTTTATGTTTTCCAATATCATGTTTAAGTTTTTAGTTTTGTGTTTACCAATGACTATTCCAAGGTTTCTAGCTAAATACTAAGATTCCCAATGGAATAATACTATCCCAAGGAAAGGTATTTCACTATCCTCAAATATACCTTAGCTATTTCTCCATATTGGTTATTCTCAAATGTTATGCCTAAAAAGTCTTTTCCAATACATTGCTACCTTCCTTGGTCATAGCACTAACTAGTAACACTTGCTTAGCATCTAACTACCTAAGTCATTTACTCTCTCTTAAGTTGCTTTTTAAGGTATCTTTCTACTTGCTCCACACCCTACTTGAAAGACAAGTAAAGTTACCAGTGGTGCTTCTTAATCGAATTAATAGTGTGCTTGCTAGCTCTAACTTCTCCCATGAAGAACTAGCATCCCTTATGATATGAAAGTTATTTTGTGTGGTATAGAAGTTTTCCTAGAAAGTATATTACAATGGTTGTTTCTACCATTAATATCAAAGAGTTGGATTTCATGTGAGATTCCAATGACTTGGCCATTCACTAAATTTTGAATATTTTTTGTGAAGTAATATGCATCCCATATCATATTTCACTCTACATAGACATAGTCCTAAAATTCTACTATAATATAGTCTCATCCCATACTACACCTATGGTATAAAAATTTTATATTTTCAACAGATCAATTTCTAGGGTTTATTTCCCTATATTTTACTTCTTGTATTTTCATCTCTTAGTTTTTTTCATTCTTAGAGTTGCAAGGACCAACACAAGTGTATCATAGTGTGGTCATGCCATAATAATATTGGTGGTTGATTCTATGATGAGTAAACATGTTGCAACCCCTAACATAAGTTGCAACATTATGTGAGTGTTATGAGTTGACCATACTCATCACAACCCAAGATCATAATGATAGAAAAAGTCATGATTGCGATAGAAGACCAAAAACATATCATAAACATGTTGCAGATACAATTTGGATTTTTGTTACTATTAAAAATTTGGAATATTATATCAATTAAGCTTAATATTCAAAATAAGGTCTATATTGAAGACCACTATGTAACACCTTGTGCTTTTTGATGCTTTAGTTAGTATTTCTATGGCTCTTGGTATTGTATTTTTGATGCTTAGAGGTGCTTAGTATGTGTTATGTTTTGGTCATGATGTTTTTCAGTTAGAATTCCAGTATTTTACAATTTATATTTTATGTATTTAAATATTTTAGATTCTATATGATATTATGATGTTGATGCATTATTCTAGTCGTGTGCCTTTTTATGATATTTGTATTTATATATTTTGTCTAGCTAATGTGCACTATCCTAGTGGATGAGCTTTTGGATAAGTTTTCTTGGAGGTTGAGGTGTGGACATGGCATGGATTGACATTTAATTTTATGAGCTATTTTGTATAGGAGCTAGATTTAGTTTAGTTTATATTAATGATTATTAATTTTATTAGAATGTGTTAATTTTTTTTCTTGGGACTGATTTGGAAGTACATGTTGAGGATGAAGAGGTTACGTGTGTGATAGACATAAGATTGTAGGATGTTTTTCTATGATGAACTTTTATTTGGATAATTGGCCTATCTTGTTGTACATGATTTTTGGGTGTTTTCAATAGAAACACCACAACTCCTTATTCAAGAACCTTGACATTTACTTGTTGAAAGAGGAGGTGCTACTAGATTTGGAGCTTGTGGTAGTGCAAGAAGATCTTGCTAGATTGAGATTGTGGCATCGATAAATCCATAGATGTGCTTCAATCATTATGTGAATTATGCTTATTTCTAAGTGAGTAATCTTGGTTTCTTTTCCTTTGTTTGAATCTCTAGGGTTTGTGCACATTTATATGGGATGGAAACCATGGAATTATTTTTATAGATATGCATAGAATCTTTGTTTGAAATTTTAGGATTTTTCTTTGATTGGTAAGTTACAATGATTTGTAATTAGTTATAGTAGGTTTTTTGGTTAATCACTGATTTTAGGTTCATGGATTTTATGAGTAAATGCATTCAATTATTTTTTTTGATTGGGTATTACATGAATGTCTTAGATTCTAGGATTATTATGGTTGATTTGTCATAAGATCTTACATGTTAAGTAGATTTTTAAGATTCAGAGTTTTGTTCATGGATTTTTTTGCCTTGTTGAGTTTTTCAAGGCTTTGTACCTCTTTTTGATACCTGTTGCAACCAAAAAATTTGGTCGTTGGAAAATCGAATGTCCCAGCATAGTAGCTTTAACCTCGAATCCCTAGGGCATTTGAAAAATGGGATCCGAGGTGCCCTGGATGGTTTAGTAGATTACCTAGGGACTTATGGGATGCAAAATGGATAATGCAAAAGAAGAATGCAAATCTAAAAATTAGACAACAAATGTAGATTGCACACAAAACTGAAATATTAAAACTTTATTAAAAATAAAGAATGATTTCAAGGGATGTGTACAAATGTTACTCATGAAAGAGTAAAGGCGGTTCACTTGGATGAGGGTTTAGAGGCCGTTGAAGCTGATATAATCCATTTAGTAAGCTGGATGAACAGCCACTCTTGATGCTATTGAACTTCCTTTGCTGTTGCTCTATATTTGTAACATTGGCTACTGCTTGTTTTCGGGGGGGAGGGGGAGCGAGGTGGGGCGGGGTGTGCAGGCACACCGTGAGAGTGAGAAGTGTGAAGGATTTGGGCTGCCAAAATGCTCTATGTTGGGAGTTGGAGATCCTAAGAGTGCAACATGGATGCCCAAAGTCCAAAAATCTCAAGGGGGATAACAGAGGTTGCAAGGCCATAGGGTTTCCATGTTGGAGTTCAAGAGACTGCAAGTGTATGAGATTGCAAGAGCTCTTGATCGCCTAAAAATGCCCAAGTGTGGAAATTTCCAAGTGTATGGATGCAAAAGTATGTAACCTAAAAATGGTGTTTGAGGTTGATTTTTATAAGTTTTGGGTCATGGATTGGGCTAAAAAATTGCTGTAATTTGGTTGATAGATTGGCTATAAATTTATGCAAATTTTTCCCATGTACAAGTGAGATGGATGTCCAATTTGAAGGGTTACTATGTATGGAAAGTGCCAAACCCCCATGAACATTTTGTTTACTATTGATGAGTGGCGAGGTACCCCTACATTTAACTATACAAATACGAGCGTTTCACGCACGATCTGGTTGAACTCCATAGACGGGCTAGTTGTGGTATCTAGATAGTTACTCGTTGATTACAGTTCACTATCTTCTCACCTAGACTAGTATTTGCTTTGTCACATATGGTTTAGTCTAGAGTGAGGTGTATGATGTGATCCTAGATTAGTGCTACTCCTAGAGGCAATGGAAAATAACTTTAATTAAGCCAGGAGGAAAAGGGACAGAGAGTTAGCTAATAGGACATAGGGGGAGAGAATCTAAACTAGCCTAAGTGCGATGAGCATCTGTTTTTAATCATTCATACACATCTTGGACCTCGTGTAAAACTACTGTTGGGATTACCAAGTGCATATCTTAGGTACGCTACTGGGATACCAATTAGTCACACTTAAATGCTTGTGATTAAGTCGTACTCATTTCACGTTTAATAATAGGGATAGGAGTTGAGGGTAAAGAAGTATTAATTAGGAACGCAATGAATAACAATTAAATAATTAAACTAAGTGAATGCCGCAATGATGAAATAATCTCAATCACCACGATTCATCATACCCCCACGACTGAATAACAACTCATCCTTGAGTTAAATAAAATGAGAATAAGTCCAATTGATTACATAGTGAATAGGTATTGGATTATTGAATAACTAGGAATTATTCATGTTGCAATGTGGGATTGAACAAAACAAAATTGGAACACAGACACAGAATTACAAAACTTTGTTGGAACTCATGTGGTTCTAGGTGGTGGTGGATCCTCCATGCGTGCCTTTCCTTTGTCCTACACACCAGGCTTTTGAGATTAATACCATTGAAGAAGCACATGATATTTCTCCTTTTCTATCCAAGGATTATGAGCTATCCATGCTAATGTTCCAATGTTTGATGGAGTCGGCACTTCCCATGGACAAGGCAGCTACAGGAACACTTGATTGGCCTTGACATGTCACACCGCAAATAGTCGTTGTTCCTCTTCATAGGTTCAGACCTTGAACTCTCCACCTATTTCTTGGCTAGATTATGTAGTGATAGGAGTTTCCTGATGGATACTAAATGATTGTGCCTCCTGCTCCGCATGTCCTACATGAGGTCCTTTGCTTCTACCTCCCCCTGGGTGTTTAGTTGCACCTTGAGAAGGTCCTCCTTGTTGTCCTCTTTTAGGGGCCATCTATAATCACAAAAAGATCAATTATTAGTAAGGTTATTGAAAGAAGTTCAATTATTTCATACCTTACTTATTACCTTTAGTAATTTTTGAATTCTTTTCTTAGTGTAATTTTAGAGCTAGAAATTTTTTCAAGGAAGTTGCCCTAAAAGTTTAATGTCAGACCTAGTTTGTTTAGGTGACACATCAAAAGACACGTAATGGTTTTGAGGAACGTTTGATAAAATGATGACAAAGGAAAGAATATATTTGGCAATGAAGTACTTGGAGGGTACAAAATGACGTGGTGATGTGCAAAAAGTACGAATTACAAAAGTCACACAAGTGGGTCCTCCCCAAAGTAGGTTCCAACCTATAATGCCCTTGTGTAACCATACCTTAAAATGTCTATAGGCACTAGAAGGGTTAAATGTAATCTACACCGATGCAACAAAACACACACATGTTGATACCACCGTGATGAGGTATGAATTCAATGCTACACAAGACACAAGTCACAAATACATGGACAACGAGATGAGGTGAATTGTAGAAGGGATTGCAGAGATTGGGACATGAGGGAACTAACCCAGGGCACAATGAATCTTGAGTGTAGGGCATGATTAATGTGTCATTAACCCATTGCTCCAAAATCAAGACCAAGTCCATTCCTCTGATTAGTGACATCACATTGTTTCATCCCATGCCGAACAACCATAAGAGTACCATGACAACAAGGCATACAATCACTTGGAATTTTGTTCAAGGGAGGAGTGATTTGGAATTTCTTTGCGGCATACATTTTTTTTGGCCGCTTTGGCACACACACTCTTTTTTTTTTTAATGCTTAATCCAGAGAAGCTGCCTACCTTCAGGCATGGGTACATGTCTTTCGAGTGGGACCCCCTAGAATAGCATTGGTTTTCTTGAGTGAGTGCTTTTATTACTCTTATTCTCATTTTTCATTAGATCTACAAGGATCTTAGTACAACTAGGCTACATGGTAACTTCTATAGATGTCACCAAAGAGAATCCACAAGTCCCTTTGATGTCACGCCCTGGTCATTCCCTCTTGGTCCATCCTTCTTCACTCTGGGTATAGTGACCACAAAATTACTTTAATTTTTAATGATGTCAAGAATATCATTGTACCCAGAGTAGAACCTCTTATTTATAGAATGGTTGGGAGGATGTGATGGGCTAGCTGTCCAAATAATTAGTTACTCAAGACTTGATAGCAAAGAACAACACCTCAACCAATAAGTCACATGAGTGTTTTATTCATAGATGAGATTACCCATAAAAATATGAAAATATAAAATAATAAATAAATAAATAAAAAGATGAAACAATAAATAAAAAGATAAAACAACAATTGAAAGATGAAAAAAAATTGGAAAATAAAAAATTGTAAAATTAAAGAAAAGGAAAAAACATTTATTAATTCTATTGTTAGAATGAGGGATGTCCCCCATAACTGAACCTTTGATCATGGTAAGAATTAATGAATGGAAAGTGTGGATCCATGCATGTTGGAAATGTTGGGGATTGATCATATCCCAACCACTGGGTGTCTTTTGATGTGGTGGTTGGAATGTACCCACATTAGGGTTCACACACTTGACCATAATAGACATAGTGGGGTAGGTTATATGATGGGGTCATGGGATAAGGAGCTACCCCACTATGGCACCCTTGACTGTAAGATGGCATGCAAGGATCAATGTGTCCCCCTCTATGGTTATATTCATTGGGTTGCATAGTTGTTGGAGTCTTGATTGGTGGCCCTGATAAGATAACACGAGGTGCTGAGTTTGAGGAGAAGGATGCATCATAGCGTTGAATTTGCACTGGGTTGGAAGATGCAGTGGATTCAGCATCGTGCTGCTTCTTTCTACGGCCATACCTAAAGAAAGGGCACTTGTGAATACTTCCATTGCTGTTGATAGTATTAGCACAAGTAGTATTCATAGGTTGGTGCTATGGTGCAAAACCTTCTGGTACAATTGGTGGTGATGTAGAAGGAGGTGAAGGATGAGAATATTGTTGTTGAGGAAAAGTGTAAGGTACATGAGATGGTGACCTTGTCAGAGAGGGTATTTGTGGATAGTATTCCAGAGAATGATAATGATGAGGTGAAGTAGAGGATGTTGATTTGGTTGGAGAAATAGGATGTTGAACATAGTAAGCATTTGGCGTTGGGGCATACAAAGGATATGGTCGGGTTGGCGATGGTCTCCCTCATGACTGGGGATTTTGCCACTTTGGTTGAACCTGATATTTCTATATGAAATTTGGATGTAACATTCCTTCCCAATGCTCATGTAAATGTGAAAAAACTAGGCATTGGCCTTTGGGGTGATCATACAGATAGATGTTACATTGATATGTGAAGTTGACAGTTGAGTTCTTATTCTTATTATCTTCTAGCCTTTGTTTTGATTGTTGTGTGGTGTCTTGTCCTGTTTCTTGATTTGGCATAGTTTTACCTCTACTATTGTTAGCATATTCTCCATATTTTCCATGCACCCATTCCATCATCTTATTGTCTTTTCCTTGATTTCATCTAGTGATTGTTGCATTGGCAAAAGTAGAAATGGTTGCACTTCCTTAAGGTGAGTTGATTTCTCCTCTTTATGGTTATGGACCTTTGCTAATTCGAGATTTTGGTCCTATTGAGAGATTTCAATATTCTCCCATTTAGCCATTTCTCCTTCTTCTTTTGCTACCCGCTTGATAAGCTCTTAGAGNCATTATTGGCCAACTACGGATTGATTTTGGTTTTAACGATCTATACCACACTTTTGCTTGGACAATGAGTGTCATAGGAAAGAGCTTAAGTTTTTGCCACCCATTATCAATATTATTCCATACACAGGCATCATAGAAGGCTTGTATATGCTATTGCGGATCTAAATTATAGCATCCTGTGAACTTGGGAAAGTTGTTTAAATCAAGCCAAGGTAGACAACTTTCTTTATGATGCCTGTAGGATATTCAAACAGCCTCTTGTATAGGCATTAGGTTCTTAGTAGCCAGTAGGGGTTCATCGTCACTAAGTAGGTTATGAGTTTGTGAGTTGAGATGATGTTGTCCTTGTTCATGTTCGCGTTCATGATTTTCTTTGTGAGCTTGATTTTTAGTTCTACGCTGATCCCTTGAAAGATAGTCATCTGTGTCACAATCTGATGTTGAAGGAGTAGAGGAAGTGAAAGAACTGAAAAAATTATCCTGAATTTTGTGATTTTTCCAATCATCCCCTAACAGATTCTTGTTAGTTATTGAGAAGGTCCTAGACCTTTCAAGCCTCCTCGTTCTATGGGCTGTTCCATCCTTACTAGAGGTGTTAGAGTTGGTTGACAAGAATCCTTGAGTATCATTGGGATACTCATGAACATATGGAATTCTTGCATAAAGTTGAGTACTCCAAACTTTGTCTTCATTGTATAATTCATTGGTTCTCCAAATAATTGCCTTACTGGTTGTTGCATTATCATAGTCTTGTGAGAGAGACATTGTTGTGAATTTGTGTGTGACTTAATTGAAATTAAGTTCTTTTCTAAGAGATATATCATGGATACTTTGTTATAATGATCTTGTATGATGTAACTAATCTAAATAACTAACACCATCCCTGAAAATGGTGCCAATGATGAGTGGCGAGGTACCCCTACACTCAACTATACAAATACGAGTGTTTCATGCATGATCTGGTTGAACTTCGTAGATGGGCTAGTTGTGGTATCTAGATAGTTACTCATTGATTGCAGTTCATTGTCTTCCCACCTGGACTAGTATTTTCTTTGTCACGTATGGTTTAGTCTAGAGTGAGGTGTATGATGTGATCCTAGACTAGTGCTACTCCTAGAGGCAATGGAAAATAACTTTAATTAAGCTAGGAGGAAAAGGAACAGAGAGTTAGCTAATAGGACATAAGGGGAGAGAATCTAAACTAGCCTAAGTGCGATGAGCATCTGTTCCTTAATCATTCATATACATCTTGGACCTCATGTACAACTACTATTGGGATTACCAAGTGCATATCCTAGGTATGCTACTGGGATACCAAGTAGTCACACTTAAATGCTCGTGATTAAGTTGTACTCATTCCGTGTTTACTAATAGGGATAGGAGTTGAGGGTAAAGAAGTATTAATTAAGAAAGTAATGAATAACAATTAAATAATTAAACTAAGTGAATGCTGCAATGATGAAATAATCTTGATCTTTATTTTCAATCATGTGGTGTCCAAGTATGTCACACTCGAATAAAGGTGCCATACAATTACAATCATCACACTACAGGCATGCACTAGGGAAAAAGGGTGAAGAAGAACTAAAAATGAAAACTAACTTTTAACTGAACTACTGACAAAAAGATCCTACTCTAATACTAACTTCCTATTACTTCCTGTGCGTCCAATTGTGTATTTATAGGCTCACATAAGAACCATGATATCACATATCTGATATCGCTAGCCAGGTCGCGATATTGCGTACTCGATATCACATACCCAATATCAAGGGTCTGATATCGGGGGTTCGATATCAGGAATCATCATATATCAGGGGTCCAATATCGAGACTCATTAGATATTAGGGGTCTGATAATAGTGGTATGATATTAGCACCTGGTTAACAAGGGTCCGATATTAGCACTTGACAAACCACAATTCATCAACTATAAATAGTAATGGGGGAACACCATCTACATTGGAGGTATATCTTCTACATTGGGCCTTCTGCCATCCTCACTAGAGTGCCTGGTCAATGTTGTAGTTCATGGAATGTTGAAATTTGGTGCATGTGGCTACTACGTTGGGGGCATGTAGTCTCCACATTGGGGGTGAAGTTTCCATGTTGAGCATAGATGCCACTATACTCTTCCATGTTGAGGTCTACCCTCCCATGCTGGAAGTAGGCCACCCACATTCCCCCATGTTGGGGGTAGGTGAGATCTACTCCTATAGGTGTTTCCAACATAGAAAAGTGTATACCCCCCCATAAAACCCATCAAATTATCATTTTTGACATTCCAATAGATATTTTTGAACTCCAAGCCCAAATATAGATAGTACATGACTTTTTCCACTTTGGGGATGAGGATTTGACCACTTATGAGGCATTTTTCAGCCCCAAAAGTATGAAATATGTGAGATTACTCCTTATGCGTTACAATCTTCACATTTACAATGAATTTTTGCCTTAGGTTTCACAGGGTGAAGGCTACATGATGAACGATGGTTATAACATGCAAAGTTTGGTGGTGTTTCAATAGCCCTTCTTTGTTGATGTTTGGAGGATTGGATCTAGAGGCTCTGAGAAAGAATAAAAGACATCATTGTAGGTCCACCATTAGTGTTCCCTCTTTGTGCTTGATCCAATCATGTCAAACCATGCTGAAGAGTGCTCATGATGATGGGGTAAGGTTGCAATGATGAGATGGCAATGAGGTCATAGGAAAATGATCATGGAGGCTAACAATGCATTCCAAGTGTTGACACCATGGCTATAGCATGGCACTGACATGTTTTGAAGTGTTGATCACTTGGCAAATGCGTTTGAGGACCTAATCACTTTGCTTCAAGGTCTCTTTGACCATTGGGCTCCTCCCTTATGTTTGGAGCCCTTGGCCTTTATTGGCCATCTGACTTGGCAATTTGCATCCCTATTTTTTATGGGGTGAAACCTTCATTGGGTTTCATTTCCAAGATCAGTTAGATATGGTTTTTCCATTGAATGAGTTGCATTACACTCAACAGACTTGGATGTTATTCCATTGAATGAGATGTGTTATGTTTGATGAACTTAATTGTTTTTCCAATGAATGAGATGTGTTACATTCAAGTGGACTTAGAGGTGGAGCATGACAAAAAATGTCACACAACCATGAATTCATGAATGTCAGACATTGGTTAACATTGTTACTAAAGGTGTGGAAAGTCATAATTAGGCTACAAGGCTGGGCTTAAGAAGTGGTGCTAGATGGAGGGCAATGGTACAAGAAATCTTGACACAATAGAACATCCAAATCCACAACCTCATCGGTGATAGTCATTTTTCCCTTACCCTTGTTACGTGCATGGTCTGAATCTCTCCTCTTTTTCTTATCATGGTCACTGCTTCGCTCCTTAGACTCCTCTACAATTTTTAAAATGGTTTCAAATCTACTATCTAAGGAGTCCCACATTTGATCTAGCTTAGCCAACACTTTGGTTGTTAACTTTTAAAGCGGTAAGGTTTTTCTATTCACCAACTCTTTGAGTGGTGACTCATCCTCCTCCTCACAAAATCTTACTTCCCTCTTTCGGAGGGAAGGATCACAGTTATACTCTTCCACGCTTTCTCTCTTGTGTAGCTCTCCTTCTTCCTTAGATACTTGCTCCAACAATCTATGGACCTCATGGGACCTAAGTTCAGATAATCTTCCTTGGACATATGTCCCAAGGGTTCTCTTGGTTTCATGTCTTAGCCCATCTACGAGATGGCGTAGTTGATCCTGTTGTGCATAACCATGGCCCGGGCAACGATGTAGCAATGCATAATATCAGCCCATGGTAGCGTCCAAGGATTCATGAGTTCCTTGCTTTCATCCTTGGATCTATTTTCGTAATTGAACACTCGGGAGTACATTTGATACTTATCATTAAACAGTTCTAGCATCGTTCTCCACCTCCTAAAGATTTCTGGTTCTAAGGACCGGTACCAGCTTTTCGCTTCCTTTATGAGTGTCCTTGGAAACAACTTTAACTTCTGCCACTCATTTTCAATTGTTTGCAAGGCGTAGGCATCGTGAAATGCCTGTAAGTGATTCTACGGATCAATGTTGTATCCCCCCTCAAATCATGGGATATTATTCATGTCTAGTCTCTTGATTAGACTATCTTTTTGGTGCCTTGTAGGTATTCTAACTGCCTCTGTAATGTCTAACATACTCCAAGTTGCTAGTAGGGGTTCTTTGTTGTCATTTCTTTCATGGCATCTATGATGCCTATGTGGTTCCCTACTTTTCCTTCTTCCATGCCTTGATTCCCTAGAATGCTCTCATCCTCGCTCTCGACTCTCTCGTCGAGGTTTCTCATCTTGCTTACCCTTGTCCTCACAATGAGGTTCTTTGTGACTGTGTCCTAATGTTGAAGGAAAAGATGAATGGTGCAATGAAAGGGAAGAGGAAGGAGAACCATCGCCATGATGATGTTTCCTACCTTCCCTTTGGTGATCTCAACCCCGATCGTGATGATGATCAAAATGCTTGCCCTTATCTTGTGTTTGTGTTCCCTCATTGAACACTTAGTGTTCATGGGAATCAGAACCAGGGTTGTGAATCGTGGAGCGAAGGTTCTGATACCCTACCTCCTCACTATCGTTAGGAGGGGAAACATCATTTTGTGGTGAACCTATTGAGATAGGTTCACCACCCTTAATTTCTCTTATGATAGGCAAAGTGTTATGGGGGCTTTTGCCCTTCAACAATGCGTGGTGACTCTCCTGCCACAAGTCCTGTTGACGTTGCACTTCTGTGGGATGGTAGTCCCTCATGTTGTAATCGCATGAAACATACTCAGCATATAATTGCGACATGCCAATTTGTGCAAGGGCACGAAGGAGCATGTTGGGGGCGGCTCTGTTTGGAGGCAACACTATGTTACCCTCCAAGTCTCTCCATCGTAGTTGTTCATCTTGATGGAAGACAAAGGTAAAGTTGCGTATATATTCATCATGAGGAATATATACCACACTGAATTATTGAGGAACTGGCAGTTCTTGGTTATGTATGTTGTGCCGTCGATTGTCTCTAGTATTGGTCCTAGGTGGTGAAGTGCTTTTGTGTGGAGAAGAAGAAATCTTAGTTTAGTTCGATGTGTTGTTTGTCATTATGTTATTTTTTTTCTTCTGATTAATCCTAAGGATTCGTTTAAGCTTCCCAATGATGTGGATGATTTCCTATGTTCTACTTAGCACACAAACAACTTAGTCCCTGGCAACGGTGCTAATGATGAGTGGCGAGGTACCCCTACACTCAACCATACGAATACGAGTGTTACACGCGTGATTCGGTTGAACTACATAGACTAAGTGCCTACACACCTTATGAAACACCTAAGGCTAATCAATTGTTGTCCTCCCAAGCTTACTTGTATTTGTCATAGTTGTATGGTTAAGTAAGCTTGAGGCATGTGATTTTTATATCTTTATGTTTTTATCGCCTATGCTAAGAGAGGAAAGGGGTGAAGAGACTAAGTAACTAACTTTAACTAACTAAGCCTTAATCATCCTAGCATTAGTATCCATTCCCACTTGCCATTTCACAGCTTGAACCAATGCAATGCTACTGGGATTACCAAACGCTATTCGTTATTGGGATTACCAAGCGTAATGCACGTGCTCGAAGCAGTCGTACTGAATGCACTTAACTATGAGAGTTGAGGGTTGAGAGAGATTAAGTCCTTAAGAAAGCATTTAAATAATTAACAATAATTAAAGTCCTATTTAGCTTAGTCCATGGACTGCAAGGTTTATCTAAAAGTTCATCTTTATTGCCATACACAATTGTGTGCTTAGGTACAAAATTGCTTGAATAAAGATTCGTTCACCTTGGGACTCCTACTACGGGCACATGGAAATTATTCCATCTCTAGAATGGTAAAACTGCCAGAGTTTCACTAAGGGTCTAGATCTAGATGGAGAAACAAGGGAGAGCCACCTCTTATTTATAGAACTGGTGGCGGGCTGTGATATCACATATGTGATATCACGTCCCATCAACATGTATGTTCACAACACAAGTGGCATTCTTTTATTGATGTTGTGGCGCTAATCCTTCCTATGTTGTTGGTAGTGACATATGGTAGAGGGAAGTATGAGAATATTAAGAATGTTGCGAAGGATAAGAGGTTTGAGATGATGATCCCATAGGAGATGCTATGGGTTGAAGATATTTGGGAGAGTGATAGTAGTGATTCGAGGTAAAGGAAGTAGAACCATTTGGACAAACAAGTTATTGAACATAGTAGTCATATAGGTTCAACTAGCAATAAGGATATTGCTAGTTTGTTAATAGCATCCCTGATGACTATGGGTTTTTCCACTCTTAGTTATAGTAGTTTTAAGGTTGATAAGAAGTCCCACTAGAATAGTATAGTTGGTTGTAGGATTATTGATGACTGGCAAGGTACCCCTACACTCAACCATACAAATATGAGCATTCACACACGATCCAGTCAAACTCCATAGATGAGCTGGTTGTGGTATTTAGATAGTTACATGTTGATTGTAGTTCATTGTCTTCCCACCTAGACTAGTATTTGCTTTTTCACGTATGGTTTAGTCCAAAGTGAGGTGTATGATGTGGTCCTAAGCTGGTGTTACTCCTAGAGGCAATGGAAATAACTTTGATTAACCTAAGAGGGAAATGGTAAAGAGAGTCTAAGCTAGCCTAAGTGCGATGAGCATCCATCCCTTAATCATCCATACACATCTTAGACCTCATGTACTACTATTGGGATTACCAAGCGCATGTCCTAGGTATGCTACTGGGATACCAAGTAGTCATACTTAAATGCTCGTGATTAAGTCGTACTCATTTCGCATTTAATAACAAGGATAGGAGATGAGGGTAGAGAAATATTAATTACAAAATTAATAAATAAAAATTAAAATTAAGTGAATGCTGTAATCATGAAGTAATCTCGATCTTTATTACTGGTCATGTGTGTGTCCAAGTACGTCACACTCGAATAAAGGTTCCATACAATTATAATCATCACACTATGGGCATGCACTAGGGAAAGGGTTGAGAGGAAAAAAATTAATAAAAATATCCTACTCTAACACTAACTTCCTATGACTTTCCCGTGCGTCCAATTGTGTATTTATAGGCTCACACATGAACCATGATATCGTGTATCTGATATCGCTAGCCAAGCCGCGATATTGCGTACTTGATATCGAGGGTTCGATATCGGGGGTCCAATATTGAGACTCATCAGTTATCAAGGGTTCAATAATAGGGGCCTGATATCAGCACTTGGTTAACAAGGGTCTGATATTAAGGGTTCGATATCAGCACTTGACAAACCATGATTCATCATACCCCCATGACTAAATAACAACTCATCCTTGAGTTAAACAAAATGAGAACGAGTACAATTGATTGCACAGTGGATAGGTATGGGATTATTGACTAACTAGGAATTATTCATGTCATAGTGTGCGATTGAACAAAATAAAATTGGGACATAGATACAAAATTACAAAACTTTATTAGTACTCATGTGGTTCTAGGTGGCAGTGGTTCCTCCATGGGTGCCTTTCCTTTGTCTTGTGCACTAGGCTTCTGAGATTGATACCGTTGAAGAAGCACTTAACATTTCTCCTCTTCTATCCTAGGATTATGAGTCGTCCATGTTGATGTTCCAATGTTTGATGGAGTCGACACTTCCCAAGGACATGGCAACTACAAGAACACTTGATTGACCTTGACATGCCATGCTACAAATAGTCATTGTTCCTCTTCATAAGCTTGGGCCTTGACCTCTCCACCTTTTGCTTGGCCAGATTGTGCAGTGACAAGAGTCCCTTGATGGATGTTGAATGATTGTGCCTCCTGCTCCGCATGTTCTACATGAGGTCCTTGGCTTCTACCTCCCCCTAGGCATTTAGTTGCACCTTGAGAAGGTCCTCCTTGTTGTCCGCTTTTAGGGGCCATCTATAATCACACAAAGATCAATTATTAGTAAGGTTATTGAAAGAAGTTCAATTATTTCATACCTTATTTATTGCCTTTAGTAATTGTTGAATTCTTTTCTTAGTGTGATTTTAGAGTTTGAAATTTTTTCAAGGAAGTTGCCCTAAAAGTTTAATGTCAAACCTAGTTGGTTTAGGTGACATATCAAAGGACACGTAATGGCTTTGAGGAACGTTTGATAACATGATGACAAAGGAAAGAATAGATTTGGAAATGAAGTGCTTGGAGGATATAAAATGATGTGGTGGTGTGCAACAAGTACAAATTACAAAAGTCACGCAAGTCGGTCCTCCCCAAAGAAAGTTCCAACCTATAATGCCCTTATGTAACCACACCTAAAAATGTCTGTAGGCACTAGAAGGGTTAAATGTAATTTATATCAATGCAACAAAACACAAACATGTTAGATACCACCACGATGAGGCATGAATTCTATGCCACACAAGACACAAGTCAAAAATTCTTGAATAGCGAGATGGGATGAATCGTAAAAGGGATTGCAAAGATTAGGACATGAGGTAACTGACCCAGGGCATAATGAATCTTTAGTGTAGGGCATGATTAATCTGTCATTAGCCTGTTGCTTCAATTCAAGACCAAGTCCATCCTCTGATTAGTGACATCGCATTGCTTCATTCAATGATGGACAACAATAAGAGCATCATGATAACAAGGCGTACAATCACTTGGCGTTTTGTTCAAGGGAGGAGTGATTTGGAATTTCTTTGTGGCACATTTTTTTTTCTAGTTGCTTTGGCACACTTTCTCTTCTCTTTTTTCTTTTTTGATGTGTAATCTAGTGAAGCTGAAACACCATAAAATTCCAGGACTCTCATGCTTCAGTAGAGTCTCAGAATTTAGGCAAAGACTTCCATAAGTGCAACGTCATGATGGTTCACATTGAGGGTACACTGTCTAGTCTGGAAAGTTTTCTATCTCCGAAGCTAACAGGCTCGCTGGACTCTCTAGCCTGCCCAACTAGACAATTGACTCGGCTGACAGTTTACCTAGGGACCATGCTAGGAGTTATCAAAAGTGTTCAAGATGAGAAAAATAGTTTGGCAAGTTTTCTAGTGAATAATTCTACTATGCTATGCTACACTATGTAGCATAGCAAGCCTTCAAAAATAGTTGTTCAAATGTCCAAGTGTGAAGTGATAGAATGACTGCAAGGCAAGTCAAAATTTGGTCAACACAAAATGCTACACTATGTAGTGTAGCACAACGTAGCAAAGGAAAAGCAGAAAGGCCCATCCTGTCAAGTGATTCCAACAAATAAATTTCACTTGGTAATGCTTCAACCTCCAAAATTGGTTGCCTCATTTAGCCCTCGAGCCTTGAGCAAAGTTTCTTACTAGAAAATGGTGGATTGAACAAAAAAGCAAAGTATGCTGGCCACTACATTGTGCTATGCTACATAGCATAGCACAGCATAGCAACAATGCAAAAATAGCAAAAGTGTTTCAACACATTAGTTTAGTGAGTTCAAAAGCTCTCCAACATGAAGGACAAAAGTTGCAGTTGTTAGCGTAACTAAGCCTTAGAAAAACACTCTTTGACTCCTATGCAAATTTATGTCAAGCCTAGTGGCTACGCTATGTAGTATAGCACAGTGTAGCAAGTAGCTACTTACGCTACACTACTATATTCAACAGTGTGAGTAGTGCAACACTGGCATAGAAACATCAAGATGTCTTCAGGTAGCTCCAGAACTTGTTGGCAATAATTTTTTTCACTCTGGCATCTCCTTGGAAAAATCAGCAATTCCACTTCACTTTGCATCCCCCTGGTCAACTTCCAAAAAATTGTTCCTACGCTTGACCCTACTTGCAAGAGTAGGGAAGACGTAGTCCTGGAGCATAGGCTCCATTTTGCTTACATTGTTAGCACACTGGATTTCGACACATGCAGTTTCAACAGTATAGTCATAGCGTAACAAAGTTCACATCCAGCTTCACATACCTACATGGTATGGGCATGTTAGCATCTTGTAGGGTCCAGGACATGTGGCATCCAGACCACATTTCTCTCTTGCTCTTGGCCCTATAAATACCCTGGCAAACAATGCTCGAAGGGTTAGTTTTTTGGTTGGCAAAGTTGGCTTCTTGGCTTCTTGGTTAGCTTTTTGGCAAATAGAGTTAGCTTTTTGGCATAGTTGGCTTTTAAGTTGGATTTCATAGGGCATAGTGGACATTTTCTTGAGCATTCTAGTTATCCTTGAGTTCTCTAGTTGGATCCAAACATCCCTTTGTGAGTCAAGCAATTTGGCATCTTAGCAAATAGAGCAGCAAGCAAAAGACCTATGACTATACTGTTCAGTGTAAGCAGAGTCTCTCCAGTGTCGTATAACCTATTGTACACCTTTCAAACAAAGCAAAGAATCAAATCTATAACCTTTGGGGTGGTGCACTCTCTCACTTAAATCTATTTTGTTATTTTCTTACTTTCATTGTTGCTTTACATTACTTTCACTATTTTACATTTGTCGATCATCAATTTACTTTATGTGTCTCTCTTTCGAAACAAATGTTTACATAAGGTTAAGATACACTGATTAAGTCCCTGTCTAATCGACTAGACCATTTAGGGTGCCTTGTTTCTATTTCTCTCCAGCACAGCCCTTGCACGGATCTGGGGTTAAATTGTTTGCCTGGCAACCTCTTGATGTTCCAGCCACCGACATTTTTAGTTGCAACAGAAGCCACCTACCTTCAAGAATGGATGCATGTCTTTCCAGTGGATCCTCCTAGAATAGCATTGGGTTTCTTTATTAGGTGCCTTTAATACTATTACTCCCATTTTTCATTAGATCTACAAGGATCTTAGTACACCCAGGCTACATGGTAACTCCTACAGATGTCACCAAAGAGAATCCACAAGTCCCCTTGATGTCACACCCTGGCCATTTCCTCTTGATGCATCCTTCTTCACTCTGGGTATAATGAGCATAAAATTAGTTTAAGTTTTAATGATGTCAAGAATATCATCGTACCCAGAGTAAAGCCTCTTATTAATAGAATGGTTGGGTGGATGTGATGGGCTCACTATCCAAATAATTAGTTACTCAAGACTTGATAGCAAAGAACAACACCTCAACCAATGAGTCACATTAGTGCTTTATTCATAAATGAGATTACTCATAAAAAGATAGCAAGATAAAAAGATAAAATAATAAATTGAAAGATGAAAAACTAGAAAACAAAAAACTATAAAATTGAAGAAAATGAAAAAAATTTATTAATTCTGTTTATTAGAATGGGGGATATCCCCCATAACTAAACTTTTGATCATAATGAGAATTAATAAATGGAAGGATTGGATCCATGCATTTCAGAAATATTGGAACCTGGTCATATCCAAACCACTGGGTGTCTTTTGATGTCATGGTTGGAATGTATCCAAATTGGGGTGCACACACTGTATTAAAGTTGACATAGTGGGGCAAGTTAGAAGATGAGTTTAATTGATACAAAGTTGACCCACTATGGCACCCTTGACCATAAGATGGTATGCAAGGATTGATATGTCTTCCTACATGACTATATTCATTGGATCACATAGTTGTTGGGGTATTGATTGGTGGCCCTGATAAGATAACATGAGGTGTTGAGTTCAAGGAGAAGGATGCACCATAGTGTTGAACTTGTGCTGAGTGGGAGGATGCAGTGGTCTCGGAACTATGTGGTCCCTTCCTATGGTCATGTCTAAAGAAAGGACACTTCTGGTGTTGTGGAGGCTGATAGTACTTAGGAGAATAATAACAATGTGGTGAGATAGAAGATGTTGACTTGGTTGGGAAAATAGGATGCTGAACTTGATAAGTGCTTGGGTTCAGATAATATGAAGGGTATGACTAGTTTGAGGGTGGCCTCCCCCACAACTGGGATTTTTGCCACTATGATTGAACATAGTATTTTTGTACGAAATTTGGATGTAGCATTCTTTCCCAATGCTCATGTAAATGTGACATGATTGGGCATTGACCTTTGGGGTGATTGTACAAGAAAATGTTACATTGATACATATGATTAGTAGTTGAGTTCTTATTCTCTTCAACCCTTCTTTCTAATTGTCTAAGGGTGTCCTATCCTGCTTTTTGGTTCATCATGGTTCTACCTCTAATAGTGTTGGTATATTCTCCACATTTTTCATGCATCCATTCTGTCATCTTATTGATCTTTATCTCAATTTCATCTAGTGATTATAACATTGGCAAAGATGATTCCACCTCCTTGAGGTAAGTTGATTTCTCCTCTTTATGATCATGGACCTTTGCTAATTCAAGATTTTGGTCCCATTGAGAGCTTTCAACATTCTCCCATTTATTCATTTCTCCTTCTTCTTTTTCTACTCACTTAATAAGCTCTTGGAATTAGTGGGTTCGTAGCTCATATAGTTGACCTTGGGCATACATCCCTAGGGTTTCCCTTATGTCGTTACGGAGCCCATCCATAATGTGGTA